>RXPK01003799.1:0-120294 GCA_004143645.1 Protaetia brevitarsis
CGCATGCTCTGCTAACTATAAACCGTGATATTTCAATAAATGTTAGGAATTCGAGAAAAATGAATAGCTCAAAATTAGTCATTTAAGTCAGATACCTTGGGGGCCACCGTGTTTTTTTTTATTATGTTTCCATTTATCTGGGGCAACATCCATTCAATTCGTGAACATTTTGAAGATAACGAATATTAATATTGTTGGGTTTCAATATTATTTAGAAGATATTTTCCTGAAGACCTTCAATCTATTTTTACTAAAAGCATCCAAAACTCGGCTTTGAACCATAAGAAATGGCTACCAGTTTGAACGGTTGTTACAATTCTTTCATGTTATCTTTAAATTTGAATAAAACTTCTATCTATGTTAACATAAAATTTTTGCTAATTTACGTATTAACCTAATTCATAATAAATAACTGAATGATTACCGTAAAGTGGGGCAATTCCGATCAGTTTTATGTACTATTTCTGAGCTGCAATTATTATTATTGATCGAAAAAAATTGAAAAAAATTATATATAATTATACATCGTTTAGTTACACATACCATCATGTATATTAACCCAATGTATTAAAACACTATTTTTTTAATACATCAAGCGTGATCGGTTTTGCCCCATAATAGGGGGCAATTCCAATCACCCATCTGTTTTCTTATAAAAACCGATTTGAAAGCTACACGAGGTACATCCCATAACAAAAATTTGAATTTAAAAAAAGGAAACTTACGAAAATAACTAGAAAATATGTATTATAGAAATGATAAACAGATAAATAATGACAAACTATAATAATTCAATAAACTAAAACTAAAACAAAATTTCATTCAACGCTCTTCCCTCTCAGTTCAAAAACGTAGCTTCCCCTTCTATGACCAGCTGGATAATTTGTTTTTGAAATTTCCTAATTTCGTCAACTTGGAGAAATACAAAAGTCATCATTTCTCTTCCTTAGAAACTATCGGTTCTTTAAAGTATTCTGAAGTAATAATAATAGTAATAATAATAATAATAATTCATGCCTTTGCATCCCCCAACACCTTTCGCCACTTACAAGGTAATGAATATGGCACCTCATTATTTTCTGATGCTTTCATAATGGATGAAGTGTTCTATTTTACTGTCCTGATAGCGCTTTGAGGTTTTGGGGTTATATTGCTGTCTCCCGCCAGGCCATACTTTTTTTTATAGTTTCTCACCATAATTTTCAATAAACCAACGTAGAAACATGAGTATGTCATATTTCTACGTTCTATGAGCATATTCTTTGTTCTTTTACTTTTCAAACTGATCGGTATTACCCCATGAGGTGTTAATTTTCCCCTTACTCTCTTGTTATTCCAACACTTTCATAAAGTCAAAAAAAGAAACGGTAAAGAATAAATGACAATTGATTCTTTTCACCTTATCCCTTTTCGAAAATTCGCTTAGTCCTAGTGGGATTCCCCAGTAGTAGTTTGGTTCCGTCTGTATGAAATGTTACTCGTTGTCATTCCATCGGAAATTATTTTTTTAACACAGGAAACTTTAATGCAATACTTAAACCAGTATCATATAAATGACTGTGTTGCAAAACTTTCTTATCCTTTCCATAGATGCCAGACTAAATAATTGCCGCAAAATTAGGATTGATCGATTTTACCCCATGCCATCGAAATTGCCCCACTCTACGGTACTGCCACAGTACTTATCTGATTAGATGTTGCCAAATTTAAACTTCTTTTGAGTTGCTCGTGTGACTTAAGAAAGCACTGTACAACTTTTCCTAATTAAGATTAAACAGAGATTTGTCCTACGTGACGTTTGTCCGCATTTTTCTGGCCGCGGTGTATATGTTGTGGCTGGAAAAGGTATTTTTATTTTGTATTATATTTTATGTATCTGTTAACTCAATTTTCCATAAGGATTTGGTAAGATAAACGATCTTATATTAATACACGGATGGAGTTTTATTTTAATTATCGAGGATGTTTATCCGAAGACCTTTATTCTATTTCTGCCAACGAAAAACCAAAAACTTGACTTTGAACTATAAAAAAAATCCTATCATTTCGTAAAAGATTTTTTTAAAGAAGCATCTTCCCATAGCATGCTTTAACCTTTATCTGTAAAAGTTGATGTAATCGCTCATGTCTATTTTCCATCTGTAAGTTTTGGAAAGATATATGATCTTCCATCTAATGCATTAGGCTTTAGTGTCAGAAAAGATATTCCCTGAAGACCGTCTTATATAAATCATTTTTTGGGTCCTCAAACAAGCATCAGAAACCTCTTTGAAACCATAAGAAAAAATTCTATTCTTCTGTTATATCCTAAAGGATATTAAAAAATCTTTTTATATTTCACCTCGCGTATTTTATCATCTTTATATGTCTAAGAGCATGTTACGTCCACTCAATAAATTTAAATAAGAGAAAATACAAAACATTCAAAGCGGCTTTTGAATTCGGTGTTAGCCCTTCTCGCTTGCCCCTTCCTTGTAACAACGAACAGGTCGGAAGATCTAAAATACTTGCTGCTTCCCCTAATATCATTGCCCTTTAACAATACACTCGCTAAGTAAAAAGAAAAAAAGAAAAAAAACTGGTGCATATGTTTGCTACAGACGAGAGATGAAAGAAATGCTACTACTACTACTTCTGCTATTATGTCTATCGTCCTTTCGACAAAGGGTAGCCTCTTTGTCACATCAGTCGCCGAGATAATGAAACGCACAGCTGGTCTATGTGCGAGATCGTGTGATCTTCAGATGATGCTTGAATAATTTAAACGCACATCAGCTTCTTGTAGTCGGTTGTGGAACGGATTAATCAGATTCGTAAAGTTACAAATTTCTATTACGCACTTTAAGGAGGATTGATATACAGTGTGTTGCCTGATAGATGTAACAAGAGGAACAGTTTTTTTTTTAGTATTCTCAAAATTTTTTATTCTTCAGAAAAGTTTTTGTTGCTTTGTCTTAAAATCCACAAATAATAGTAGATTTTGAAAACGAATGTCTTAATAATGGGTGAAATACACACTAAACGATTTTTGGTAAAATTCCTGTGGGAATTTGAGGCAATTTTGTGTTCCTAGGTATTTTTTCGAAGGTTTTTTTTTTATGTAGCCTGGAATATTTACAAGTAAAATTTCTAAGATAGTCATAATTTCATATTTAAAAAAATCATTATTTCTGATTTTTTTTTTTTTCATAACAAAAAGGAAAATACAGGGTATTCCACTTAACTGCATTAAAAGTTTATATGTTTTATTATTTACTTAAATTTGAGATTTTGGACAGTATCTGTTCGAATGGAACTATAAATATAAAATACCTTAACCAAAATATCACTTCCGGTTTCACCCGGAAATGGTGTCAAACTTTGTTATTTTGATAGAATGATATAATTTTATTAGTTTTTGGATTCTACAACCATAAATACGTCAGTTTTCATTAGCTATTCCCTATAGCTACATGTTGCCGTTTTTGAGTTATTAAGTTTTTTCTTTTTTTTTAGTCATAATCATTGCATCATTGAGAAATTAATATCTCGGTTAATACTGCAATAGAGACTCCAAATTGCTATGTTATGAAATGTAGATATTACTCTAAGAAACGGTAAGAGAACACTTTACATTCGAACATACAGGTATTCAAAACTGAGGACAAAGTCACATATTTTCAAATGCAGAAAACTCAATTTTTTAAATAGAACACCCTGTATTTTAATTCGGAATTAGGAAGTAAATATCATCCCCTATTACTTTATAATGATCACAAGAACAACATTATGTCCGAGTGCACTAACTTTCACAAAATCATAGACTTTCTCGATTTTTGTTTAGAATTAATCTCAAGTTACACTGTAACGGAATGGGTTTTCTTGTCTGAAACTTTGGGATGGCAGCCCAATTCAATAAGACAAGCAACTTCCGTCTCGCAGACAACCCTCCTGCCTTTTGACCGGCGAGCCACTGCTGGAAACAAACTTTTTGTTCGGTAGCGAATGGTTTTAGTAATTAGCAAAGATGTTTCCCAACTGTGTTTTTCACCGTCAGTCGAAGCAGGGCCGTTGTTAGCCTAATGATTGTCGACTTACCCTTCTCGTCGGCTTTCTCTTACCGATTGATAATTCCTCTCCAACCCCTTTCTAAGGGTTCAACCTGAACTTCTTTTAAATGGCGAAATAATAGAACGACTTATATGTTTTACAATTATATATTGAATATTTTAAGACATTGAAAAAAAAAAACTATCAAACTACACAATTAAATAAAATAACAAGTGAACAAAAATGAACAAAACACAATTTTGTTTTTAACGAATTCTTTTTTGCACATTAAGTTAAGCTAACAATCTACGAGTTTAATAAAGTATCAAGCAAATGACAAAACAAAACACAACTATTTAGATGAAATTTTTTTAGGCTTACTTAAACAGTGTTGATTAAACTTAAATTCTAGTAATTCTTACTTTCAAATTATTTATTAAGGGAGAGAAGAGAGAGAGCGAACGAGTTACGTTTTCACGTAATTGCTTTGGTTAGTTTTAAGCAGAAAATTTTGAACTCTTACCAGCGATGTGGGAAAAAAATAATTCTTCCCGTAATCCAAATTTTAAGGCACAAAACTTTACACAACACCCACAAAAATTTAAGCAAAATAAAAGGGGGAATTTTAACGGTTTTAGTACAAAATCACTAATCACCTCTCGAGGAAAACTTTTGCTTCCTGTTCTCGAATTTTTAGGCTTAATTTTAAATGCAAAATTTTAAGATGGGAAGTTTTAATTTTAAGATTTAGAAACGCCCGATACGAAATTAGAGACGCGTGCTTTTACTTTAGCTGTAACGAAGTCCACGGATTAATTAATTGTAAACCGTAATGTTAAGGGTTTTTATAAACTTTGATTGTGACGTCAATTCGCACCGATAACTAGTTTCGCTTCTCTTTACAGGAGGCGCAGTATGACCGAAGGCGTTATTTTCTGACTTTCAGACGTCCTACTTGAGAGGACCGTGGAATTGCTGATCGGCGTTTTGTAACATACAATAGACAAAGTAGTAGATAAAATACAAAGTAATACCATATTATTTTAATTACGCGAATCTTTAAACGAAAATAGATTATTGTTTCCTGTGAGGCAGACGCTACTCAGCAAATGCCACGGTACCTATCAACTACGTATTAATAAAATGAATTTAAATTCTCGCATTATACAGGATGCAATTTCGAATTCTTACACCACCATCATCCGCCATAGCGGAACTCCGGAACTGTAGAAGTGAAAAGTTTAACAATTTATGCAGCGATCGAAACTCCATAATAATTCCAGGAAAACAACTAATAGGGACAATATCAAAACATGTCCTGTGTCCTCATAGAATAAAAACACAATAATTTTACTACCTACACTGAAAAACCGATATATTTAAACCAACCAAATATATTTTGTTAAGCATATTTTCTTTGAAACAAGCATGCCCTTTATTGTTTCAAATATGTGCAAAAACAGGAACATTATTGACAGAAACAAAATATTTGGTTAGAAAGTTTAGTTAGTCAATATAACTAAAATTTGGTTTAGTCAACCAAATGGGTTTTTCTGTGTGCAAGAGGAAGCTATTATTATTCTAAAAAAAAATATATATCTAACATAACAACCAGTTTTTGACTTTAATTGCTCGATTAATATCCATAATCAGTGAAGGCAAATGATTTGACACCATATACATTCATTTAAATTTTTTATTCCTATCTCTACCTACTGCTTGCCTAAAGCCGAAGACGCAGAGCTTACATATTTACATGTTTTCAAATTCAACGCCTACGTTTTTACCGTCTTGAGACGACACCAATTAATAATATTTTATTTGACCAAGTTCGGAGACGGTGTTCACTGGTAAGAAAAAGAAAAAAAAAATTGTTATGAATATCCCATACTTCGTATATAATATGGACATCCGTACATACATAAATTCATACATAGAAATCGTATTCAAGGTCCTTTACTGGTCATGGTCAACGCATTATTAAGTTTATTTACTCTTGACGATGCGGTGCGCTGGAGAAAGAGATAGAGAAAACGTCGATGCTGAAGTGATTAATTGCCTTCTGTACCGAGTATGTTTTTACCATCCTCTCCTTCTTGTCTCCTCCTCATCGAATGCTTTCGAAGAACTAGTTTGGTCGGGTTTAATTGAGGTAAATATAGATGTATAAGTATGTAACGTGTATAGCTGCTCGGGTGAAGGAAGGTAACGTTTATTTTGATTTATCGTGAATAATTACCGTCTCGATATTCGAGAAAGCCTGTGGACGATTGTTTCGACAGAATAATCGGTATGGACTGGTTATGACTACGTATGAGAAGTTGAAAGAATTTTCCTCGTGGCTTGAACGGTTTAACGGATTGTTAAGAATATGTCGCAATATCCTCCAAAAATTTCCTCTGGTCGAGTCGAATCCCTCTAGCTACTGTCGTTCCGGAGTTATGTTGAAAAAAAACTGAAAAAAACATGTTTTCTTGACAGCTTTTTCTTATTTTGAGACACGACATAGAGATGCTAGATAACACCGAAGCCCTAATGTTTTTTTTTTCGACGAGGATAACCGTTTTGGAGATATCGTCAACAAAAACGTAAATTTTGATCGAAAATTTTAGCAAAAGCCGGTAAAAGATCACCGAAACTTCGAGATAACCCCAGCATATTACATACCAAATAAGCGTCTCTTCGAGAGGAATCGAATGGTACCACGTCCGTCTTCCTAGCTCTTACCGTTCTCGAGATATTGGCGTCTAAAGATTGAAAATTAAAATCGACACTACGGCGCCCACGAGTTGACCTTTAGAAGCGTCTCTCGACGAAGAATCGAATACAGGAGTAAAATTGTCTAGTGATGAGGCAGTTGTAGAGCCATTTAAAAATTTTCTTCGAAATAAAATCAAGGAAACGCAGTTGTTTCATGACCAAATTGACAATGCAGACGCCATTGCGGACTTTTCTATAAATTACGTCCTCAAAAAGCACTTGCTTACCAAGTGGAAGCATCAACTGCAGGCAGAAAAATTAGTAAGCAACGAATTACTTTCATGCCTTGGTCTAATGTTTCTGGAACGCATAAAATGAGATTGTTAGTTTTGGGCAAATATCAAAAACTAAGTGCTTTTGTAAATGAATCACTACCAGTGATGTACCAAGAACAGAAAAAGGCCAAAGGCTTACCAAAGAAATTTTTAAGAATTGATTTTATGAAGATTTGTTGTAAAAAGCTTTTCCTTGCTGTTGAGCCGAGAATGCAGAAAGTTTACAATTGGCAAAACATGATTCTCTACCTATTATAACTGAAATAAAAATAATTGCTGCTAATTTTGTTTTAATATTGGAAATATGTAAATATTAATTCAAAAGAGAAATAAATTCTGGTTCCAAAAAAACATAGGCAAATATGCTGGGGTATGGCATACCCCACCACATTAACAAAGGGTTAAAAGATTGAAATTAAATTAACTAATAATATTTGGATTCTGATGAGGTTCACCACTGCTACACCGAGAGAAAAAAAGTGTTGTATTAACTAATAAAATGGTGTATTGAATACTTTTTTTCTTTTTCAATATGAGCAATGATATTTTAGTGTTAATGCAATACGTAGAAAAATGTTAAATTGCGTTAGTTAACTGAATAATAATAAATGTTATAAGAAACAGACTACGCGTGATTCTTTGAACATGTACTTAATCTTCCATTAACAATTTCTACCTGCTAATGTGATAATATTAACAACATTATCCCAACAGTTACTTGTTGTAGACACACGATGTAATAATGTCTCTATAATTTAATAATATTGGTTTAGCACTACAAAAGTTGATTCAAAACTTATATTGTTTCATTTAACCTACCTGTAGTATTCAACGAATGACTATTTGCATGTAATTCAACACCTTTAGGTGGTTATACGAAAAAGATTTTCTGTTAGTGAACCATTTTCGATTTTGCTTAAATCACGTTACTGACCGGGCGAGTTTTTAATTTCATGGATGGATCCATCGATTACTGTATCATTAATGTATTAAACAGAGATATACTGTAATCGATGGATCTATCGATGAAATTAAAAATCCGCCCGCACATTCAGCAATTAGTCCATTGATAGCAACGCATAGCTTTATATTGCCTAACTAGGAAGACTATAGTAGGTAATAGAAGAAAAACATTTACGGCATTATATACTAAACTTATATTAGCTTAATAACATAACTAAAAAATTATAAAGGTTTTATTCATACATTTGAAAGGAAAGTACAATTTAACGTTTCATAATAAATCATTAATAACATTTAACCAAAATTCGTTATCAGCTTTTACCGACTTCGTAATATTACCCACCCCATAATCATTATTTTCAACGATTTAATCATCATATTAATCGATTTACTTAAACAATTAGAGGCAAAATGATTTTTACGATTACGTTTATCACATATTTTACCAACTGGAACTGGACAACTGTTTTGCGCATGCGTAAAATTACAACGTGTACACCGACCTGTTCTAGAATTGTTCGAATCCGTTACAAACGATCTTATTTGAATTTGCCGGACACCTCTTTCCAATAATCTTCCATCCTTGTGCAACCTTTGGGTGAAACGTGTCTTCTGTCTTGCTCCTGCATCCGGCTGTCGATCGATGTGTTTTCCAGCGTAATTTCAATATTATTTAAAATTTCTCGAACTTCCTTTCCTATGCAATGTAACAGCGTCACTGCTTGTATTTCGGCTGTTTTCTCACTGCAACCACTCGCGGTAGAATATAATTCCCAATCTTCTTTGAATTGCCTCCAATTTTTTTGCTAGTCGTCTTCCCCATTTCATTCTTCTCGGGTTGAGATATATTCTCCATTTTGTTTTGTTCTTTTCTGACACTTTTTTTATAATTTGTTGCACTTTTTCTTCCTTCACTGATTTCTTTTTTGTATTTTGTTTATTTTTTATTTTGACTGCGCCATGTTATATATATATATACTGCGTGATAGGTTATCTTTATTATTCAATATTAATGGTTACAGAAACTTACAAATATAGGTCTTATTGCTACGGAGGTTGGATACTGACTGACTATACGCATGTTGCGATTCACCTATATGTAATAAGTATTAAATATTCATTTCATCGAGTTAACACGATAGTAAATATTTAAAGAACACCTTTTCAAATGTCAAATCGACAATTTGTGGGGTTAACCAAACAAGATAAAATAATTGGTTACGCCCTGAACACTATAATTTGTTTAAATAACTCTAAAGTGTGCAACCAATATAAATATATTTGTTTCAAATAGGTGCATATGATTCACTTAAATGCAAACATGGCTTAAATCAATGCTCAATTCGTGACACTGCGAAAAATGTTGAAAATAACTATTCATTTCTCCTCAGTGTCTAATTTCTTGATTTGGATATGACGTTGACAAATTCTGGTGTGAATAGGATTCGATTATTAAATTTCTTAAGTAGCCTAGGTAATCAAAATTTTCTGTTATCATTTTTATATATTTATTTACGAGGAATGGCTTATTCATCGCATAAACAGTTCCCTATACGTATATGAAAGTCGAGATAAGTATTTATAAACATTCCTTGTGCTATTTTTTATTGGAAGATTAATTTCGGATAATCTGCAGTTTCTATAGAGCATACCAGAACTTTTTATAATACATACTTACGTACATATATAGAAAATTAATTCAATTCAATCATACCGATCTTTATAACGAATTGCCATTCTATACGAGATTTCTCAATTTATTATATGTATGTATTCAAAAAAAAAAAATCGTGGTTTCCAACGTATGAACCACTCTGATTACCAAGTTATAATTATTTACCAAAGCGAACGTTATTTAGATCAGCCGTGAATGTGTATTTATCTAATTGTATACGTTCATAATCCGCTTATTACAAAATAAGCGTCGTCATTAGGTGATAGCGATAAATTGTTGGCGAAGGATTCTAAGAATTTGGGTTGGCACGACTGTGCTGTGCGCACCAATGGAGTGCAAATTGTTGTGATATTTAAATATAAAGTATGGGTGTATGTTCAGGCAGGAACATTCTTTAATAATAATATTGGCGACACTGGACTATATACTTTTAAATTCAACTTTAAGTTATGACAGCTGTCAGTGATAAACTAAAATTAGAAATGCTTGCATTAGATTAGAAAAAAACATTTATTGTCGAAAGTTGCTTTAGAACTGGTCGAAATTTATATAATATAAAATGAGTTTATTCCATTAATCAGTGCACGGATAAAAAGGTTTCTTTAAATCAAAGAAATATTTAAGGAGGTGCTCATTGTTATTTACTATGAAAAACTGTATTCTTTATGTTCATTTTTTTTTTTTGGAAACCACTCGATTAAATTAATTCAAATTTTCCATATTTTAAATACGAACAAAAAATTTTTTCTTTGATTTAACCCTTCGTTAGTGTGGTGGGGTATGCCATACCCCAGTATGTTTGCCTATGTTGTTTTTAGGACCAGAATTTATTTCGTTTTAAATTAATATTTATTGTTTAAAACAAAAAGAAAATAGAATAAATTATTATTTTTTTTTTTTAATAAATGATAGGTAGAGAATCATGTTTTGCCAATGGCACATTCGATATTCCAAACTTTCCGCATTCTGAGTAAATTTTTATTTGGGATATGACACCCCAGAACATTAATTACGTAATTTTTTTTCCGCCACACTAACGAAGGGTTAAAGAAAGCTTTTTATCTGTGTACATGCCCACAGGGGGGAGTTACATCCCCACTTATGTGGAGCCTAATAGTAGACGAACTCTTATACGGACTGACGGATCTAGGCATATCTTGTCAAGGGTATGCTGATGATATTGTCATATACGCAAGAGGCAAATTTGAGAATACCCTCTGTGACATAGTTCAAAGAGGTTTGAACTTCACGAGAAGATGGTGTCAATCGATGGGACTCAATGTCAACCCCACTAAGACAACCCTAGTAGCATTTACCAGGAAAAGAAAATCCAATCTTAGAACCATAAAACTGGATGGACAAAATATAGAATGGAGAGCACAAGTTAAATATCTAGGCCTTACCCTAGACAATAAACTTCTATGGAACAAACATAAATTTGAAGTAACCAACAAGGCCAAAAGAGCTCTGATGGTGTGCAGAAACTTTGCAGGGAAAAATTGGGGATGCAACCCAAAAATACTGCTTTGGATGTATACAGCGATAGTGAGATGGATCATCACCTATGCATCAGTAGCATGGAGCAAAAGAACTAATCTAGCCACCGCGAGAATTAATCTCTAGAAAGTGCAAAGATTAGCATGTGCATGCATAACGGGGGCTATGAGAACTTGCCCAACAGCAGCTATCGAAGTAGTATTGGATCTTACCCCCCTCCATATTGTAGTAGAGGGCGCGGCAAAAAGAACCACACTCAGATTGGTCAAGGAAGGAATGAATAGGCATAGGCCTCAATCTCCTGACGGTGATCAAACCTGGGATATGCCCCGGGATGATATGCTAAAAAAAATTCAGCTTTGTGAAGGAATTCATCATAAAGCTGAGTAACAGGAGCGAGTAGGATCATAACACCATCTTGAACTTGAATAGAAATGCCATCAAATGGTACACTGATGGCTCCAAAACGGCAGAAGGAACTGGAATAGGAATATATGGGCCTAAAACTACATATTTCGAAAGCTTGGGAAAATACCCAAGTATGTTTCAGGCGGAAATACACGCTATTGGAAGACGTGTTCAGTTCATTATGGATAGGAACTATCGGAAGCAGGAGATTATCATCGTATCTGATAGTCAAGCAGCGATCAAGGCGCTGAGCTCATATGAAATCAGCTCCAAGATGGTCTGGGAATGCCTAGGGAAACTAAATGAGCTAGGCAAAAGAAATAAAGTAACCCTCCTGTGGGTTCCGGGTCACACAGGAGTGGAAGGAAACGAAATACGGATAACCTCGCAAAAAATAGGGCTGGAATGCCTTTTGTAGGGCCTGAACCCTCTTTGCAGGTTAAGTAGCAGTACAATACTGAAGAAACTAAAAATGGAAATGGAGCAGAGAAAATCCAGTTACTGGGAAAATCTCCAGGGAATGAGCAAAGTAAAATTCTTCTGGGAACTTATAAACCAGAAGAGGTTTACAGAATGCATGAACCTGAGTAAGAACAATGGTTCGCATATTAACAGGAATACTTTCAGGTCATTGTAGACTGAAAGACACCTGAGTAAAGCTTGGATTGGAAAAAGATCCTGAATGACAGATTTTGTGGGGAACAGGATGAAACATCCATCCACCTCCTCTCCAACTGCTTAGCACTGTGCAACTCGAGGGCATTGTACCTGGGAGCATGTGAAATCGAAGAGGGAGACTTACCTAGACTGGGGCCCTCTGACATCCTACACTTTCTAACAGGAATAGGATTGGAAGGCCAGCTGTAAAGTAGCAAGAATAGGGAACACAATAGATCTTTTAGGTCGCAGTGTAACACCACCCTTCTATTTACATACATACATCTGTGTACATGTAGGATTTCCGGCAACACTTTCCCAATCTGCTAGCTACACACACAGATTTTAAATCATGTTCGTGCTTGTTTTGACAAATTTCGTGCAACTCTGGGGCGGTAACTCGTAAATCTGGCGATGATGCACCTAAAAAACTGCGTAGAGGACATTCGATGTCGAATGGATAACTCACCTAAAAAAAGTCAATGCCAAAGCTTTCCCAAGAAGTTCCTTTGTCAG
This sequence comes from Protaetia brevitarsis, assembly GCA_004143645.1. NCBI lineage: Eukaryota > Metazoa > Arthropoda > Insecta > Coleoptera > Scarabaeidae > Protaetia > Protaetia brevitarsis. The sequence goes on from RXPK01003799.1 coordinate 12,781, forward strand.
CGTGAACATGCCATATCGTTTTAAAAAAAAAGACTTAAATTTATTTCCGTATAAAATTCAAGTAGTTTATGAACTTAATTCAATGGAAGTTCATATAATAACTGAGTGAGATCATATGAGATCTCACACATCTGGAAAGCAACATTTACCATACATTATTAATGAGAGGACAGAGAATGCAAATAGTATTCTTATCAAAGCCACTTTGTTTGTCTGAAATGAGTCATGTTCGGACCAAGGTTTATAATTTATAAGGATATTTTATTCGGAATCATGTTAAGTACCTCTACTTTAAGATTGGACAGTGGACTACGAGACACCCTCTATGTATTACAACATATAAACTTACAACTTTTCCACCTTTTCTAATTAGTCGAAACATGCTGCGCATTTGCCACCGAATATAACCACTTCGGGGCACGGGTTAAAACTAATAATTAATGTTGCAACTAACCCTGTGCTGACCCACCCCTGGAGCGTGGGAGGTGGGAGCAGCAGTATACGTGTTTGTTTAACGCAAACGGAAGCCACAGCTCCGTGCCTTCCACTCATAAAAGCAAACCGCAAACGTTCCGCAAAGTTATCAAAAGAGACTTCGGCCAAAACGCAGTAAAACGTCGGTTTCCGGGGAGAGCCCTCTATTGAGGGGAGAAATATATTTCGTCTGTACTACGTTACTGCCCCGCATTTAGGTCTGACAGTTTATCTGTACATCTCCGCTGGTAATTTTGGGCTTGCGAAGGAATTATTGCTGGTAGAATTTAAAATATGAGTTTCTGTATGTAGTATTATCTTTTTCTTCATACAAAATCTATAATGAAATTATTATAAGGAGATAATAGTTATTTTTATCACTATACAAACTGTAGTATTGCGATTTGTGCAAATATTTTTTTACGAAAGCATAAATAACAATGCTGTTATTACAGATAGCTATACATAAAGTCATGTTATTTGTGCCTGCCTAGCATTTAAAAATAGAATAAAATCCAAGATGTTCTATTTAAAATAACGGAGGAAGTATGCGTTTGTTTACTTCTGTGACACTCTGTTATAGTGTCACAGTAGTCAAAAGTTTTGTTATTAGACTATGCATCAGCATTGAATTCTCTAAAAGATTTTTTGCCTAAAATCAAAAATAGAGCTGTACCTAATCGAAGTCTTCGATGGGACTGTAGAATTTTGTGAATGCGTTGGTGCTGGATTTGTCACTTCTACGTTGAAGTGTTTAAATAACAAAACACACAAAACCCTTTTTTTTGTAATTTCATATATTTACAAATGTATTGTCGCTTGAAATGTCGGAACAGAACTGCAGATTACAATATGGTTTTGAACTAGTAGTTCCTTGTTTGCACGACCCATTTCCCCTTGGTGGGGTTACCAAAGTGATTGCGTTGTGGTGTACAAAGGAACTCTAGTGGTCGTAAATTACAAATGAAGAGGGTGTCTGATAGAATAAAGAAAGAATCGAAAAAGGGAAAGATGTCTTCGCTATTAACTTCTTAGAACTGAAGGAACTTAAATCTAAATATGGGGACGTATAAACTGCGGAGTCGGGTTAGGACAAAACAAATGTATATAATTCTGTTCTAAACAGGGACACCTGTTCATTCGAAGCGTACATATTCATCGAAGCATCTTCGATAACAGGGGTGTCTGACAGAATAAAGAAAGAATCGAAAAAGGGAAAGATGTCTTCGTTATTAACTTCTTAGAACTGAAGGAACTTAAACCTAAATAAGGGGACGTAACAAAACTAAACTACGGAGTCGGATTAGGACAAAACAAATATATATATAATTCTGTTCTAAACAGGGACACCTGTTCATTCGAAGCATAGTACACATTAATCGAAGCATCTTTGATAACAAAGAGTTAGGTTCTCTATTCATATGTAGTACATATATTAAGCTCTCAATTTCATCTGGAAATCCACGAAAGCGAATCGACAAAACACTGCAACACCATTGGGGCATATCGTAACATTGTAAATTCACACATTAAACTTGCATACATTCACTTCGGAATAATTACCATCCTATTTTGTTGGCGTTTTATATGGCGATTATAACACAGTAACTCATGGGAATTAATTTGTTTTTACATAATTGGCTTGGTAACTTCTATATGTATATCTAATCGCGTATATTCCTTAAGGCATAAATATTGCGCGGGTATTAGCTTGTTCGATTTCATTTAATTCAATACCGGGATCCAATTAATTAGTAATTGCTTACCTATTACGTAAACTATATAACTTGATACGGATAGATTCGTCAACATGTGCTGTTAGTACTTTGATAATGCAAATTTATGCGGCGTTGATGTCGGGAAATTGATTGAAATCGTTGTTGCATGCAACGGGATATTTTTGCATATATATATACAGGGATGATTTTTTTTTACATCTTTAAATAGGGATGCAATGCTAAGCGGATCTTATTAGTAACTGCGGTGAGTCTTTATACATAAGAAACAACCGTTTCTATTTAAAGTTGTTCGTATTCCGATCCTATCAAATATATTTTTAATTCTGGACGTGTTTTAATTTTCCGAAAAGAATATTAAATTAAAATCAAAGCATTGAGATGTACTGCAAACTTTTCCGAGACCCCTCACCACAAACTGCACTAATCAACAGAAACACTGAACTGAATCACTACACTAAAACTACCCTATGTATGTATGTATGTAAGTAAAAGGGTGGTGTTACACTGCGACCTAAAAGATCTATTGTGTCCCCTATTCTTGCTGCTTACAGCTGGCCTTCCAGTCCTATTCCTTTTAGAAAGTGTAGAATGTCAGAGGGCCCCAGTCTAGGTAAGTCTCCCTCTTCGATTTCACATGCTCCCAGGTGAAATGGCCTCGAGTTGCACAATGCTACGCAGTTTGAGAGGAGGTGGATGGATGTTTCATCCTGTTCCCCACAGAATCTGCATTCAGGATCTTTTTCCAATCCAAGCTTACTCAGGGTGTCCTTTCAGTCTACAATAGCCTGAAAGTATTCCTGTTAAAATGCGAACATTGTTCTTACTCAGGTTGATGCATTCTGTAAACCTCTTCTGGTTATAAGTTCCCAGAAGAATTTTACTTTGCCTCATTCCCTGGAGATTTTCCCAATAACTGGATTTTCTCTGCTCCGAAAAACTACCCTAATTTATACCTGAAAAAGATCATGGTACAATGATCACGGTAATGGCTGACTGCCGTTATGCTTAACTAGTCACTAATCCTAACTCCATCTGATCTACTACTTCTACTTAATAAAACTATAAAGACTAGAATTTAAGGGTCCTAAATCTGAGTTTATTAAAATATGTTTGTTTTTATATATTTCCATACCCTCATAACAATTTAATTGCACATAGTTCTTAACTAACTTTACATTGTCAACTTTATGGTTTTCTTGAAGCATATGTAGGGCTACACTAGAATTGTCAAACCTTCCAAATCTAAGATGAGCCAAATCCTCCTTGCAACACGTTTTAATTGATCTTTTAGTTTGCTCAATATATACATGATGGCAATCTTTACCAGATATTTTATAATTTAATTAAAAATCTAATTTAGTTTTAATATGTTTTATATATAAAATTGTATTGCGACCTTTTTGGGAGTTTTTCCGTTGGTCATATGTTAAATAAATAAATAAATAAATACCTGATTTGTCCAAATTATCTACGTGATCTTTAGGGTAACTTAAAATATTTTTAAGACTATTATATGAAGTAGTTGCTATGTCAAGGTTGAATTTAGAGAAGACTTTCATCAGTATCACGTCTCAAGTATTATTCTCGATTCTCGCCTAAGAGATCACGGGTTTAGATGAACGCCCTCTAAGGGACACACGTCAAACTATTACTTAATCGGCGACCGCTGCGTACATAGGTAATTCAATCATTGTCGTAGACCTTTCATTAAGATATGCTGCCTAATGTTCGTTCTTGCAATAAATTGCAAACCATTGAACTAACGAAGAAGGTATCATTTAATACTTTATTGCGTTTATATCGTGAATAATGTTATGAAAATTGTAGGTAACAGTACCAATATATGTAGATTCGTTCATATTCATATTATTCATAAACTAATGTAAAATGATTTGTTATAATAATGATAACTTCTTGTTATTACTTAGCAAAGATTGTAAGTATTATTTTATCACAACAATGACAGATTTCGTTCTGTCGAGGAAAATTCACTCAATTGTGTGTAATTATACATTATGAAAGAAATAATTTCCTTTGAACAATTACATTTTCATCATATTTGTTTTTTTTGCTGTCAAGATAATTTATTTGAAAAAAAAGATTTTTTTTTAAAGAAATAATTGCTTCAAAGATTAGCAGTTACTTACATAAATTTTAACTATACAATCAATTCAAATAAAGTGTCTTTGTGTGAAATAAATGTTTCCAATAGTATATTAAAGTACGAGTTTTATAAGGCATGATTTTGTCGCACGAGTTCAAGTTTAGAAAACGAGCCGCAGGCGAGTTTTCTAATGAACGAGTGCGACAAAAAGCCTTATGAAACGAGTCCTTTATACTATTTTTTTCTATTTTGCATTATAAATTGATAATAAATACTTAATAAAAATCTCATTAAAAATGTTGAGTTTTATTTTTATATGAAGTTGGTCACATTGACATACGATTGACATTTGACGAATTCAAAATTCAAATTCGGCTATTTAAATTGTTTAAACAATATATTTCATAATATAGTCTCTGTAAACTGTAAAAAATGAGTGATACTGAGACAAATTTATCTTGTACGCCACCACAACTGCGTGAAATTGCGGATAACGCCGTCATAAATTTATTACCGAAAAAATCAAAAGCAGTATATGAAAAATGCTACCATCAATTTGAACTATGGGCTGTACAGAATAATGTCAATACAATATTTGAAAACATTTTATTGGCATATTTTGAATTACAAGGTAAAAATAAGAAATCTTCTACCTTATGGTCTATGTATTCCATGCTTCGTTCTTGCTTTTCCATTTATAAAAATACAGACATATCAAAATATATTAAATTACAAGCCTATTTAAAACGATTCTCTGAGGGATACGAGGCTAAGAAATCTAAAATTTTATGCATTGAAGATATTAATAAATTTATAGAAGAAGGTTCTGACGCATTGTATTTAGCAATAAAGGTACGATATTATTTGCAAAATGTAATTTTTTATGTAATGGATTTAATTTTAGATCGTTTTAATAATGGTTACACAGGTGCCTGTAGACGAGATGAATTAACAAATATGTCCATACATGATTTAGAATTTAAGAGTGATATTATTTTGGTGACAGTACCTAAAACAAAAAATAATATCGTAAGAGTTTTTGCAATTACGGATGAAAGATGGATTACTTTAATTAAAAAATATGTCGCCCTGCGACTAAAAATATTAATCATTCAAGATTCTTCCTTACATATCGCAATGGTTATTGATATCGTGCCCGATTGAATTAATACGATTGGCAAAATGCCTAAATTAATAGCTGATTTTCTAAAATTGCCCAATTCAGAGCTTTATACTGGACATTGCTTCAGACTTCTAGTGCTACACACTTAGCAGACGCAGGTAGTGATTTGCTGACTATAAAACGTCATGGTGGATGGAAGTCATCTGCGGTAGCTGAGGGTTACATCGAAACATCTATGAAAAGTAAAGTGGCTGTAGCGCACAACTTATCAGGGCCAAGTACATCTGGTCATTCTAGAGTTATATCATCGAATGATTCTCAATCACAAGAGTCTACCATTAAAGCCAATAACATAACTCAACAAAACTTTGTTACGAAGAATTTGCCTGGCATAACAATACATGCTCAAGATACTTGTTCCGTCAGTGTAAATGTATACAGTAATTCCACGTTTCATAACAATAACAATGTAAACTAAATTTGTATAGAATTTTTATTAAAGTATTTACAATTTACATGCATTAAACGTCAATTTTGCTTTCTGTCATAATGTATTCAATACAGCCAACCTATAGAAATGAAAAAAGGCGTATCACAATGAAGCACTTTTCGATACGCAAAAGCGTGTTACAATTGCGTTTTTATGAACGCAAAATAGAAAAATATAATTATTTCTTTGCGGGATAGAATATTTTTTTTTCATATCTAAAACTCCATGTGAGACGCATATCCATATTAAAAAAGGGATCGTATAATGACTGTAGATGCCGAACGTGTTATTAGTCCTAAGTTTGAATGCTGAGGTGTTGTTTTAAAGATAAAGTATAGATTTGTAAACACATAGCGAGAGATTTAGGCCAGGCAGTTGTTGGCCAATATATAATAGATATTCATATAAGAAGGGTGTATTATGCTGTCGGAATTTTGTCTTACATCCATTTGTGCTCTACTAATCATAATCGTCGACTGCTAATTATTACCAATTTTAAGGCGTAGTCGATATCTACTAAAGAATAAGTACCTACATATTTTGACGAACCACCACTGGATTTCAACTCCCCTTTCTCTTAAAGCTGAAGGAGTGGGGGAAAGACTGTCGCATTTTTATCGCGTTTACGAGGGAGAATATTCGCGGGCGCTGTAATTTCCCGTCTGGATACGAGGATAAGAAAAATTGATTCTAACGCCGCCCAGGGAGAGCACGCGAAGAGAGAAGTGATAAGACCCCGCGGCGTGGGCGGAAGGGGGCACCGGAGGGACCTTGTTATCTGGCGCCATTATTAAAAAATACCGTTGTCGTGGATCGTCGAATAAAGGGCAATGTTATCTAATATTGGAGTCGTCGAGTTCATATTCAAATTGTGTGCTGGGGTTGACAAAATGTCTTTGTAGGACTGTTTTTATTTATACGGAATGCTGTGTCGGTAAAATTCTTGTTTTTTCCCCCTTGTATCTCAGTAATACAGTGTGCCCACGGATGTACTTAGAAAAAATCTTTGATTAATTTATATACGTGTGTATAAATTGTCGCAAAAGCTATACGCAGTGACATTCTTCCTTCGTTTCTGAATCTAAAATCTAAATGATAAAATATGGTACTATGCTTCATGCGTCTTCAGGAGCCACTTGAAAGTAACATACATTTGGCAACACTGTAGTCGCATACTACCGTAATGGTAGTTACAATACTTGTCAAAATTGACAGACCAGAATTACAAATGACAAATTGGATAACACAAATGATACATAGGGAAAAGCAATAAGAAAGCTTTATTAAAACAGAATTAGTAGTTTTGATTTTTCGAGCGCATCTCTTGTAATAAATTAGCGACACTATTACCTACGCATATGTTCAAATTGATATCCGTCTGTTCGTAAACACATTTGCAATCTACGAGGTATTGTCTGTATTACTTGTTCAAGCCTTTCCGGTGTAATTTCTAATACTGCCGCGTTAATTCGTCCTATAACTTCGTCAGCGTCTTGTGGAGGTGTTGCGTAAACTTTCACCTTTATGAAAGCCCAAAACAAAAAAGTCTAAAGGATTTAGGTCGGGAGACCTTGCAGGCCATAAGATAGGACCACCGCGACCAATCCACCTGTTAGGGAAGTGTTCATCCAACCACTCTCTCACATTATGAGAAAAATGTGCCGGAGCTCCATCATGCATGTAAAACATGTTACGGCGTATATTCAATGGCATCTCGTCAATAACTTGTTCTAATACATTTAAATACCCGTTGGCATCAAGTCGATTTGGCAGATAGATTGGTGATTTATTATACCCAGCCAAACATTAACTGAAAACTTTCTTTGGTGACCGTATTCCCGAACGCATGAGGATTTTCATCTGCCCAATGGTGAAAATTATGGGTATTGAGTACACCATCTCTGGTAAACATAGACTCGTCGGTCCAAAGAACACCTCTTAAAAAGTCGCCATCTTCTTGAATCCTATTTAAGATACTATGGCAAAAGTTTAAGCGGTGTATGTTATCGTTTTCACAGAACGGCTGCACCTTAGTTATATGGTATGGATAAAGAAGGTTTTCACGTAGAACCAAATGAACGGTCTTATTACTGCGGATATTGAATGTGGACGCCAACTGTCGAGTACTGACGGAGGATCTTCATACACTGAGTCTAGAATTTCCTCTTCCAGTTGTAATGTACGCCGTTGTCTAGGTCGACCAGCGTTGGCATTTCTTTTCTTAAACGCACCAGTTTCACGTAGACGTTGGTCCAGCCGTCGAAATACGTTTCCAGTGGGATGTCTCCGGTTTGGAAAACGTACGCGATATTCCTGTTCTGCCATGTTAGCATTTCCATTACAAAAACCGTATAGCATATACATATCGGTATATTCATTAAATGTAAAAACCATTGTAAATAAACAAAACAATAATACGAGAACGAGAAAAACACTGAAACAGAAAAACTAATTAAGAGAATACGAGTAATCACGAAAAAGAGCAGAGCTTGCATAAAATTGAACACTTCAGATTAATGTCAAAATTTGACAGTAATGGTTTTGATTGAAATCAAATTAGAATACAAAGTCATTGTCCTACAATGTTGTCAAATGTGTTTTTCATGAGAGGATGCTTATGAAGAAATGTTGAAACCAGGCTCTAAAATCAAAAAAGAAACTGTTTACGAAAAAACAGGAATAAGAAATCGTCTAAATTCAAAATTGCAGATTTCTATACCGACAAATAACGAACACAAACGCTTATTAAGGAACTAAAAAACCGAACTTCAAGAACCTCGTGAAGACTTATGAAGCATAGTACAATATTTTAACATTTATTTATATTTGGGAAAAAAAAACTATTTTTAATGAAAATTAAAGAAAGCCAATATGTATATAAAATTGTGTTAAAGTATTAAAGTGTTCGACTTACTTCTAACAATAATAATTTTCTCTGTATATTTTTTTAATGGAAGATTAGGAAATATTCGATTCTGTTTAATAAAACATCATCACTTCGTTTTTATAATGATGTCAAATTATAAACCAAAATTTTGCATGTATTTGGGATACTCTAAGGACTTAACTTAGGCTCCTACTGTTTACAGTTTTTACATTTTTTTTTATTTAATTGAAATAATTATTTTATATTATTAGTATTTAATTACTACCATTTTAAATGTCAGATAACATTATGTTTAATGGCAATATACGATATTGCTTCTGGATGATGACAGTTATGTGTGAAGTTAAATGATTTACCACACGTACAAAGACAAGACATCTACACTCTAAAAAATTACAGTAATTTTGCCATGGTAAATCAGGAATATTACATGTAATAACGTTGTGAATTTACCACAATAAATCATGTAAATTTTGTTTTACATGTTTTTTTTCTAGGATATTTAACATGGAAAAAGAAATTCCGGTAAAATTTATAGCTTTTTCATGTAAGTTTAAGATATAACAAAAATTCAAAAGGAAAATACAGGAAAAAACATGTACAATTTTGTATTTACTCTCAAAATTTACTTAAAAGTGTAAAATTGACATTTTTTTGGGTATTTAGTGCACTTTAAAAGTAATTTTACTAGTGAACTATTAATTTTGTTGTAAAATATGAGGATCTTTTATATTTATTTGTTTTTACTTGAATTTTCGGGTAAAACTATAGATATCATGGAAAATACAAAATTCATACGCCGCAATGTGATTGGTTATTGGATTATTTATCTGTGCGCGTAGGTAATTCTATTCGTTTGTCGAACTTATTATTGGCTCAATGATATCATGTATACGTCACAAACAATCGTAGGTTTCGCGTAAGCGTGTTCATTCTTGATCCCTGGTTGAGCGATTCAGTATGACCTATTAGGTGCTATAAAAGAATTAGGTAAGTTGCTTGCTCTCTTTATAAAAATACATATGAAAATTACTTCAGTGTTCCGTAAATATAGAGTTCATATAAATATTACATACGAATTTTACAGTACAATCTTTGAAAAACACATCAGCATGTGAAATTTACTAGATGGTAGAAATTTTACCTTATGTAGCAAATTTACCTGTAAAATTGTTGGCAACTTTGTTACCAACGATTTTACATGTAATTTTACTGCAACTTTTTTTACAGTGTAAGTTGATCTATCCGATTTTGATAAAATTTTGTAGGAATGTAGAACACCGAAAGGTATTTGACACGTGTTTTTTTAGCGTCCCATATTTGATTCTAGGGGTGTAATGGGGCCTCAAAGTTTACTCTAAAAACACATTTTTTGCAATATTTCAGAAACGAGAAGAGATATCGAGATCAGGTAAAGATCAAATCGCTCCACGTTAGCAGCTGTAGATTCTAGGTTGAAAAAAGAACAGTGGCGTACCCACGGGCTGGTTAGGGGGTTAAGAAATACCATTTTTTTTTCTCACTACCGCAGACAAGACAAACCTCTACATTTTACACGTTTAGCAAACTATCAACAAAAAGAAACTAAGCAAAGCCCTAAATAGGAACTTTTAAAAACGTTTTTCATAAATTCTGAAGGCATAATCTTCAACTAAATCCCAAAAGATTAATTAAGAAAGAAGAATTGATACAAACTTTACACACGAGACATAATCACCAAAAACCGCTTTTCATTCTTCCCTAGTTTTAATATCACGAAATACCCTTAAAAATAACATCATTGTCCTTCGGATATTAAATTTTAAAATACCTCGCTTAATATTTTCGCGTAGGAAAATCCCAACGTTTGCAACAATGTCCCTAGAATGTCCCAGGACGGCTTAAAACCGATTTTACTGCATCCACTGGCGCTCTTCGCGATTCCAGCTTTTATTACGCCATCTGTAGCGATCAACCGGAACTATAATACTATCCTCCTTCGCTTGCGAGAGAAAAGCGAATAATACAAAGTCCTTTAATGTCTATATTATAGTGAGTACGTTACAGTTAAATTAATGACCTCTAGATGTTTAAAAAGGGGAGGGGGGATTTCGCAAGCGCTATATAGGGAATAAGATCTCTTCTCGGGGCGAAGTAAAGTAAAATAAATAGAAACGATCCATCCAGCTGGGGTATTAAGAAATAATGAACTTTTTCGCGAGCCTTACAATAACCGGTGAGTTAAAATTAGAAAGGGAGAGGGGATGCTGTAAATATTTATTGCTCGTGGAGATTGGGGGTGGAATTTTCTATGCAAATACGCGAGGTGAATGGGAGTAATTTCGGGTCGTTCGGGGTTATGACTGTTTCATAGTCGTTCCTCCCCTTGGTCATAGAATAGAGTTTAAAGCCGTTAACATTGAAGAGGTATATAAGAGAGAGAGGGCAGATATTACCGCCCAAAAGTTAAATTTCATGACTGTCTGGTGAGAAGAGTGCTATTGACGAGGTGCTATTATCGATCGTGCTTTTTAGTGTTATTGAAACTAAGATGGCCGAAAATTGCTCCGCAATGGTGCTAAATTGAAAATTGGAAATTTAAAATTAAATGGTTTGAGAAAATGAGAATACGAAGGAGGATCATTGATTAGTGGTTTGGTGAAAATGCTTTAGAAGCCAGTTTTAAGATATCGTTATTTAAAGAATTGTGAGATTATAAAATTGTTAATTGGTGAATGGGGCTTGTGTTATAATTTGTCTAAAGGGCTTCGAATACGTTATGCTAAATAGACTTCTTTCACACTTAGATAAAAATAATATTTTGGTAGCCAATCAGCATGGCTATCGAGTTGGCTGCTCCACACTAACAGCGATTCATACTTTCTATGATGAATATATAGTAAGACACTTAGACGATGGGGGAACTGCCAGTTGGAATATTTTGCGATTTAAGTCGCGCTTTTGACTGTGTGGATCATAATATGATGTTGACCAAATTGAATAACATTAAGTCGTCTGATTTACCTGTTAAAAGGGGGGTTCCCCAGTGAAGCGTTTTGGGCCCTGTGCTGTTTTTATTTTTTTTTGTTAATGATGTGATCAGCTTTCTTTCTGATTTCCGCGTAGTAATGTATGCTGGATGATACCAGTGTAGTGGTATCTGTGGTGATAATATTACTGAGAGTGAAAATAAAGCGAACATATTATTGGAAAATGTTACAACATGGTTTTCCAATAATAAATTATATTTAAATGCTGAAAAAAACCAATTTTGTAATCTTTCATAATGTACACAACAAAAAAGGCCTAGACAAACATGTATTCGCCCAAAATAAAGAAATTGAGAGGGTGGAAGAAATAAAGTTTTTAGGGATAAATTTTGATTCACATGGAATTCACATTGTAATCAACTAAAAAGAAAAATGAACTCATTATGTTATCAAATAAGAAATTTAAAGCAAGTGGTCGATTTTAACAGTTTATTATCATTTTATGACGCCAACGTACATAGTAGATTATCATATGGCATCACTCTTTGGGATGCGTCTCCAGCTAGCAGCGATGTGTATTAAGAGCAGTGAGTCATGTAGGCCGCACTTTAAAAAAAATTAAAATACTGCCGGTACCATCTGTACATATATATGAATTAATAAATTATACATATAAAAATAAAAATAAATTCTTTCGAAACAGTGATTTCCATGACATTTCCCGTACATTAAAGATACGTGAAAATTCCCCAAATGTTTTGGGTTTAAGACTTTTTAATGCTTTGCCTCAGAACATGAGTTCCATAGAAAGTGAAAATAAATTTAAACGTAGTGTTATGTCATATCTTTTAAATCATATGATATACCCCTTTGTAGAATATTTTAGGCTATAGATGAATGAATTTTCTTGTAGTGCTGTGGTGTCTGGCATCCGCTGGCGATGCACTAGTTGGTTACCTTTTTAAACATTTTGTGCTGTTATTGTTTGTCAAATCGTATATTAAATTGTCTTGTCTTTTTTGCAATAACCATACCATTTATTCTACTAGTGCCGTAATAGGGTCTATTACAGCACTAGTTGCATAATAGAAATGGAATATTTAAGCAGATTTATTTTAAGTTGGTCACATTGCAACAGAAATGGAGATGTCAATATGACATTTTGTAAGCAAGTTTGAGGTTATTATATTAAAATTCATTGTAAGATTTGATATTTTTAATTAATCTTTGAAATAGTACAACTATTATAAACATTTATATTAACGTTTGAATTATCTTTCGAAGTGATAATGATACCGTATGCAGTAGAAACATTCTGTTGAAAATTATAGTTCTCTGCGATAGTGATATTGCTTCTGTTGGAGTACTCAAACTGTGAACCATTCCCAGAAGTTCCAGGTAGATTCACATTATTTCCTGTGCAAACATATTTCCAACATCAATTTTATTTTTCATAGAAGAGGCAACTAACCTTCAGCAACAGCCGTGCTTTTCCAGCCACCTAATCGTTTTATAGTTAAAATATCACCTCCAGTATTTGCTATATGTGTCGCACTGGATCTTCTAAAACAATGTCCTGTATAAAGATGAGGATCTGGTAAATGAAGAAAACTGGCAATTTGTTTAGGAACATTTCCCATGGTGTTAATACCGATAGGGCTATTAATTAAGCAGCCATGACGATAAGTTAGAAAATAACGTTTGTGAGTAACTGTTTTAGGCCGCAGATTATTATATTTTTTTAAGTTCGATGCAGTTTACATCAGTCACTGCGAACATTCTGGGTACATTTTGTTTTAAGTATGTTGACTCTAATGGAATCGGAATTGTATTGAAGATCTTCCACACATATATTAATTAATTCTTCTCGCCTACAGGCTCCATTATATCCTATTATCAAAATAACCTAGAATATAAAAAATTTACAAAAAAGTAACGAAATAAAATCAACACTAACCTTTATAGCTAAGTATATTTTATCATCGGCTTGTTTCAAAAATCTATGAATATCTTCTTCTTCTGAAATTTTGATTTTTTTGTTTGATAACCTTTAATAGCCGTTTTTAATAATGCTGAAGTTTCATATATTTTGATATATCCACATTTCTATGTACATTTAAACACGATCTTAACATCGAATAAATCGACCATAATGATGACGATTTATAATCTTTACGTAGCATTTCAAAATAAGCAAGTAAGACGTTCTCAGAAATATGAAGAATTTCCTTTTCTTTGCACCATTTTTCAAAATTTTTGTATCGCTTTTGATACATAGTGTACGATTTCTCCGGAAGTAAATTATTAATGGTTTTTCAGCAATTTGCCGTATTTCAGGCGGAGTGCATGAAAAAGTTGTAGAACTCATATTAAATATTATAATATAGTTACTTTAGTAATATAATATATAACAAATTTCAAAAATGTGTCAATTTTAAATTAACTTGTCAATATAAATCTTGTGCCAAACCAAGGTGACAACTGGTGACAACCGCCACAAAATTTTCCTAGATTATCAAATTTTTCTCGTTTTGCTTTTACTCGTTTCTTAAACTCTGAATTCGTACTTTGAAACGTCAAAATGAAACTTGTCTTTTAATATACTATTACCTATTTGTATTTTCATATTTTTAAATATTATATTTTCATATTTTATATTAACGTAACAAGCATGACGTGTGTAAATACTGATTGTATTGTCACAAATAAACATTATTATTATTATTATTAATTTTTAGGATAAAGGCTAAGCCATTGAAAAGTGCCCCTAAAAAGCTATAGGACTGAAATTAAAGGAAATGAATGCTATTACCGCATATACGCATTACATAAATACGCTAAAATTAGTTTAATCAATGTCACCCCATTCAAGATATTGGCATAAATAAAATATAAATTTTTTCCACAATTTAATATTTTATTTCTTAGGAATTACTTAAGCTATCACGTTTAAAAAAAAAAACATGTAAGTAAATACTGATTATAGGATAGATATTGCATAAAAAATCAGTACTAATTCGCCTTAATTTGAGCTGTATAGCTTTAGGGGCACTTTTTAATCCCTTATCGGAGTGGAGCCTTTGTGAGAAAATAATTCTCAAGAAAAAGAAAGGGTTCAGTGTAAGCCAGAATTTGCCTCAGTTAATATGTTCTCTTTAATCAAAGAAAAATATTAAATCTATTATAGGAATTACCATACCACCATTTAGATTATTAAATAATACTTTTTCTTTAATCCTCATAATTTTAAAAACTTAAAATTTCGTACCTTCGACAAACAAATGAACCAACTCCAGCCGACAAGCAAGCAAGTATAAGTCTGCGTGGCACGGCTACAGCTGATCCACTGCTCGCAAGGTAAACAGACGCTGGGGGTTTTAATGAAGCCGTGCTGTGCTTATCCGATGACGGCTGGATTAATTTGGGGGTGTGTTTGTTGATTTCTGTAGCCGGTCCGGAAATAGTGGGAGCTATATAGTGAGAATATCTATGCGCGATACGTTGGGAAAGGTTATGCCCGAGGGATATTTTAAGTGGGAGTGGGATGTCAGAATCGTTGTGATACTGTTAATAGGGGTGTTGGTATTGTTGTGCGAAGAATTAGATTCCTAGATTGATGATGATGATGATTAGATCTACGCGTGTCTAAATGCTTTTTGACAACTATATTTTAGTGTATTCGTGAATGAAAGGAACTTATGGGGGCGGTAAAGTAAAATAATATTGGATTAATTCTCTAGTGGCATTTTGTATTTTTTTCTGGCAAATAATCATATAAGCGCATCTACCTAAATAAGTTAAAAAATATATAAACAGTAGAGGTCTCATATTAAGCCGTCAGGGGATACCAGATGCCGAATTTTAGCAGTTTAGATTTTTCAATTTTGTTAATTTTTATTTTTTCACATTTTAAATAAATTGGTTCACTCCTCTTTTAATCTATAATTTTAAATTTTATGCTCGTAGTAGCTATTGATCTTGACTTTCATATTTTTGTTTTAGTTATGTAAATAAGATTATAAAATACTTTTTTTTTTGTTTAACTTAATAAACTCAATCTTATGCACTAGTGATAAAGTGAAGTTGATATACTTATTAAAGGAACCAGATGTATGTAAATGCATTGACATTCCTGGTGACATTTAGGAAATAAAATAATTAAACTATCAAACTTTGTAGTATATATATATTTAACAGCTATGTTTGACAATACATTAACAGACAGAATTAATTATATTAAAGGTAAGACCACACTAGGCGACACTGCGCTACAACAGAGCGACACGACGCGACGCGACACGCTGTGCGGGCAACAGTACTCAATGGTGTCGCGTGGCGTCGCGCTGCGCAGTTCTGCTGCCACGTAGCGTTCTGTTTCATAAGAATTTATTTGATCGCGTCGCGCGACGTCGCTCCGCTGCAGTCCAGTGTCGCCTAGTGCGGTCTTGCCTTAAAAAGGGTTTTAAAAAAGGCATGAATCAATAGATGGCGTCCGCTGTCGGGTTAATTTACAAAACAACATAACTCATTTGTAACTTGTTGAAATATATCTAAATTTATACGAAGGATTGTAGACATGTTGTTCTACGCATAAAGTATTAATTAGGAATAATTATCAATAATAACGACGAAGTGTTAAATTATTTTTGAAGATCACTAGGGATCTGCAACCGCTCTGTTTAGCTATAACCTAACATATTTTGTGACGAATTGTCTTAACAGCCAGATTACGGTTTCCTTTGTTGTTGAATCTTTGAAATGATTGTATAAGCAAAGGTTATTTCCACTGTTGCCAGATTCTTCACTTACTTTTGGCTCAGTGGACTAGATGCTGTTTTGCATCGTATGTTACGTATTTGTCTATCCTTGGGCGATATAACCAGTTTCAAGCATGAGATTCAAAAAAAAAATTCATATTATAAACAGATTATGATCAAATTAAAAAAAAATATATTAAATATATTTTATTCTTAAATAAATTTGTAAAAAAAAATAAAAATAAAAGAATGACCTTGCAATGTACTAGGGGAGGGGGGAGTGGAATAAATGAAACAGGTTTATTCTATTTTATTTTCCCCGATATGACCGATGTGACGCGGTGAAAACCGCTAGGTCGTAGCAGACTGGTAAAACGTCAGAGCTAGTTGGTGTGTTTGGACGCCATTGGATTTTTTTTTTTTGAATTTTAACAGAACAATTTAAATTTTAAAATATATTGATAAATTTAGAATAATTTTAAATTTAAAAAAAGTAATGAATAGTTTCAAGTATCAAGAAAAAAAAAAACAACAAAGATATACTAATTAAATTATCTTAAAAAAAGAACTAATTATTTTTTTAAATAAAGCATTAAATTTGAACGTGAATTAAAATTTAAAAGGATTGCGGAGAGTGACGTTTCCCTTATCTGTATATAAACTATCTACAAACTATCTACTCGATCGAGCATGCCAAGGTATGAACTGTAATTACTATACCGAAATTATAAATTTAATTGAAGTTATTAATAAACACAAAAAAAAAATGAAAACAAAAGTGCCAATGAAAGGCTTAAATTGAATGATGATTAGAATGCATTTTTAATATTTTTTTGACTTTCTGCATTTAAATTTTTGAATCTTTCAAAATTAACTTATTGTTTTTACTTTACATTCTTTAATTTTTTTTTATTTAAATATTTGTTTTCTATAAGTTGAATAAGGGTGGATTTTGAAGCTAAGAGTCAGAACTATATATATTTTTTTTAAACACACAATGGAAATGTATGTTTTTTTTTTCCACTATTTTCCTCTTTTAAATCTTTGAACTTCTCAAATTTAATTTTTTAAATTAAAGGTGTCTCAAGCAATTGTTTTCGTGAATTTAATTCCTTGAAGCTTCTTCCTTTTCTATTTTTTTTTGCCAAAAGGGAACTGTGAAGACTAATACTTAAATTCAAATATTTTGATAAATTCGACATATAATCATATTGATTTTTGGATTTTTAAAAATTTAATGGTAATTAGAAGCTGCAAGCAATCGTTTTCCCAAATATAATTTTATGAAAGCACATTTTTGACTACTATTTTTGTTTTATTCGAAAGATCTTTTAAAATCAAACGTTTGAATATTTACATATAATTTTTCTGTTGCCTCCTGTTTCTTCTCACTTATTTATTTATTTATTTATTTTAATTTGAATAAGTGTGGACCCCAATCATTCTTTTGTAATGTTCTCTTGAATTCTTGAATTCTCTAGCGCTATGCATGCATCTTTCTTTCTGATTTTTATATATGTACTTAATAGAAGAATAAACTAAGCCATATGGGTAATACGGTCTTTAAAATAAAACTAAATATGTATTTTTTAAATTTTTAAAAGTCAAAAAACATTTTTGTAAGCAAGGTAATGTTACTATGTATTTTTTAAAATACATAGTAGACTTTTAAAAATTTTTAAAAAATACATAGTAACATTACCTTGTTTACAAAAATGTTTTTTGACTTTTAAAAAATTCTAAATTTAAAATACGTATAATTTGATTATTATATTTGAACTTTGTAAGTATTATTTTAAATATTTCATTACTATTGGTTCATATTCTTTGTAATATTGTAGATGTCCTCCTGATGAAGTCATAAATATATGACGAAATATTGAGGTGATTTAGCAGTTTTATTTTAAAGACCGTATTACCCATATAGCTTAGTTTATTCTTCAACAAAGTTCCGGTCGGTACTCCTTTTCAAATATTATGTACTTAATATATATATTTTTTTAAATTGAAGTTAACTCCCAGCAATTGTTATTCTGTCTATAATTTTCGGGATTATATTTTTAATTTTTTTTTTGCTTAAAGTATGTATATATTTTTTGGTTTTCATTTTTTCGACATTATTTTCTCATTTAAATCTTCAGATTTTCCAAACTTGAGTGGTGCGACTCTATGCTTTAATAATTTTTATTTTGCAATGTAGTCTTCAATTTTTAATATTTTTTCCATCATTTGGATAACTTTTTTTTTTTACAAATATTTTGAATGGGTTTTGGACCCTAAAGCTAATTTTTATTTTTTATGACGTATTTTTTTTTTCATTCAGATTTTAATATCGGAATTCAACAGAATTTTCTACAAAATTACAAATATATAAATAAAACAAAAAAAAAATATTTCAACTCAAGGTCAATTGTTTCTTGAACCGTCTTGAGACGATTCTACTTACCCAAGAGGTGATTGTCATCGCACGGGTACACACAAAAAACCCATCATACTAATAATAATAGTACAAAAAAAGTATATATAGCATTAACAAAGACACAAATCAACCGATTCGGTATTTCAAGGTCAAATAATGGCCAATTACGATACATCCGAATATCCTTAAACCAAAACCTAAATACGAAATAGGATAATCTCATTGTAGTTTTTTCTCTGCTCTTCGTTACAGTCCCAGCAATACGGCACTTGGATCGCTGGATCAAGTGAAAGAGTACCTGTTGACGCCTGGCACGTGCAAATGCGGCCTGGAATGTCCCCTGAAGTGCGACAAAGTCTTCAATTTCGACCCTAAGGTAAGTGAATCCAAGTTCTGGGTTGGTTTTAGTTGCGCATTGGGAACGATCGTACGCTGTGTGGTGGAATTTGAAATTGTCACGTACTACTGACTCGGGCAAAAATGAGAGAGTTTGACTGTGAATTTATCTTTCGAGATTTTAAATTAGATATACAGTGCCGTCGATAATTTGTGTATACTTTTTATAATATTTAAGTCATCAGTTAGAAATATCTATTGCTTTTATTAAAATTAATTAAAATGTTTCCAAGAAGATTACTTAGTTGTATATGTATATATTTGACACAAAAATGACAGCTGTCAAATTGACATTTACCCATAATAATTGCATTTTATTTATTTATTTTTTTAAATTCTTCGAACGAAATCGATTTAAACACTCACATCCCGGCATCTTTTCTTTAATCGATCCTCTCACACCCCCAGCGTGGTGGAGCAACCGCCCTAGACGCTCTTGATCGTGATGTATATTCGCCGCCACCCCTTTCTATCGGAAAACGATATATTCTCACGACGTTTTTCGGCTTTTCCATTGCTGCTTTTAACATCCCTGTCTGCCCTGCGCGCTTTTGCCCGTAGACTTTTCAATATATAAGCGGAGCGGGTCATTTTTTTTCTCTCCCACCCCTATTAGATATTAGGTTTCCACCTCGATTCGGGGTTTATATGTTTATTGCCCCCTTTTTGTCGAACTTGTGTGATGTTATTTTTTTCTTTACTGCGGGTGAGGAGGCGCTCTTCTTACAGTGTGAATGGGAATTTATGTTTGTTAGTGGAAGTTAAATTGGGGGGAAAGGGATATACAGGGTGAATTTTTTAAAAGTCGTCAATTTGATTAAATTAAATATGTAGTTGGGATTTTTATTCGATTAATAAAGTTTATGTTTGGGATAGGAAATGGTGATAAGGAATTTATCGAAAAAAAAGTATATACAGGGTGATTTTTATTAGATTAATGAAGTTTATGTTTGGGATAGGAAATCGTAATAAGGAATTTATCGAAGAAAAAATATATACAGGGTGATTTTTATTCGATTAATGAAGTTTGTCTTTGGGATAGGAAATTGTGGTAAGGAATTTATCGAGAAAAAGTATATACAGGGTGAATTTTAATGTGTGGAAGAAAGTTTGGGAATCGATTCAGGGCATAAAAATAACTGAAAAAGTTCATATAAATATTTTTGTAAAAAGGCTTGGTTTTAGAGTTATAACATTTTTCATTTTTGATTGTGAAAACAAATAATTTTTTTTCGTTTTTTCAATTTAATCCATGTTACCATCGGAGAATTTAATTTTTGGCCTTTCTGATTGATTTTATTGGGTAGAAGTTTATACAGGGTGAATTCTATAGAAGGGCGAAAAAATTGGTTATTAATTCAAGACATAAAAGTTTATACTGACGTAAATGTGAAAACGCTTAGTTATAATATTTTAAAAATTTGAAACAAAGTTGATTTTTTGTTTAATGCGTTATTAAATTATTTTTTTTGCGATTTAACACATGTATGTTCACTAAGAAAGATATATACAGATTGGATTTTAAATAATAGCTGAAATTTCATAAGTTCATATTTAAAATATGTGTAAAAGCGCTTATTTTTTTTTTTTAAATTTAAAGCTAATTTTTTCGTTATTGATTAAATGAGGAATTATTGATTTGAAGTTTGAAACGAAGCTGTTTTTTTTTTCATGTGTCAATAGAATTGATGTTTCCATTAGAAAATTTCGTTTAGGTGATATAGTGCGGAGTTTATTAGGAGAGAAATATATACAGGTGAGTTTTAATTGTTTGGTAGGAATTTTGTGGGTGAATTCAGGGAAGAGGAATAATAGCATGTTTGTGATTCAATTTAATGATTTTTTGTTTCATTAAGTGTAATGAAAGTTTTCAATAGAAAATTGCTGAAATTTTTCCTTGAGTTAAAAACATTTTTTTCTCTTTGTCGTTGAATTTAATGGGAGCAAAAAGTTTATAAGTGAGTTAGATGTTTCTTTAAGGGGTGAAATCATAGTTTTCATTAGTAAAATTTTGTTAATGCGTTATATGGAATTTGTTAAAAAATATTTATATACAGGGTGAGTTTTAATTAACAACAAGAACTTCGTGGGTGAATTTAGATAAATAAATAATGGAAAAAGTTCATATTAGAGTATAGGTAGGAATGCTTAGTTTATGAATTAGAGCATTTTGAAAATTTAAAATTTTTTTTTTTTTCCGCTTGCGATTTGATAATTTAAAAAAAGTGCAAACACGTGGAATTATTCCTTTACTAAATAGAAATAGACTTTTTGTCCAGAAAATTGCGTTTTAATGATGTGATCCTGAATTTAAGAAAAGATATATACAGGGTGTTTTTTAATTAATGACGGAAACTTCGTGAGTGGATTCAGGGAAGGTGAATTATGAAAAAAGTTTATATCAACATATATGTCAAAATGTTTCGTTTTTGAGTTATTGCGATTTGATAATTTAAAATAATTGCGAACAAGTGAAATTATTCCTTTACTCAATAGAAATAGACTTTTTGCCCAGAAAATTGCGTTTTACTGATGTGATACTGAATTTAAGAAAAAATATATACAGGGTGTCTTTTAATTAATGGCAGAAACTTCGTGAGTGGATTCAGGGAAGGTGAATAATGAAAAAAGTTTATATAAACATATATGTTAAAATGTTTGGTTTTTGAATTATTGCGATTTAATAATTTAAAAAAATTGCAAACAAGTGGAATTATTCCTTTTACTGAATAGAAATAGACTTTTTGTCCAGAAAATTGCGTTTTAATGATGTGATACCGAATTTTACGAAAAAATATATACAGGGTGTTTTTTAATTAATGGCGGAAACTTCGTGAGTGGATTCAGGGAAGGTGAAAAATGAAAAAAGTTTATATCAACGTATATGTTAAAATGTTTAGTTTTTGAGTTATTGCGATTTGATAATTTAAAATAATTGCAAACAAGTGAAATTATTCCTTTACTGAATAGAAATAGACTTTTTGTCTAGAAAATTGCGTTTTAATGATGTGATACCGAATTTTAAGCAAAAATATATACAGGGTGTTTTTTAATTAATGGCGGAAACTTCGTGAGTGGATTCAGGGAAGGTGAATAATAGGAAAAGTTTATATCAACATATGTGTTAAAATGTTTAGTTTTTGAGTTATAGCCTTTTGATAATTTAAAATTATTTTTTTTTGTTTCTGATTCAGTTTAATAATTTAAAATACAGGGTATGTTGTAATGGATAGCAGAAACTTTGTGGGTGGATTTCAAAAAGTGAAATTATGAAGAATGTCCCTATTAATATATATGTAAAAATGCTTACTTTTTTTGAGTTACAGTATTCTGAAAGTTTGAAATTCGTTTTGGGTTTCAAAGTTTTAATTACAAAAAAAAAAAAACGCGAGTTAATGCAAAATTCAGGCGGGGGTTTTTATCGATCCTCGCTTGCGGTAGACGGATGACCTCCGCTCTGCTCCTTTTTAATTCTGACGTCACGTCAGAGAAAACGATTCCACCCACGTCTACCGCCGCCCGAACTCGTCCAGCGACAGTCGCAAAACGTCAAGACCTCATTTATCGTTTGTCTCGTTTCGTTATATACGTACGGCAGCGCCGCCGGGGTTCGCCGGACAAAGATAAAACTAATCTGATATATAGGAGAGAGACTCGGAAAACGAGAAAACATCTACCTCCGATTCGAAGGCGATTCAATTTACATCCCGCGAGGTGAAGCTCCTAGCCATCGTATGAAATAATGAAATTGGATAATTTAATTAAAACCCCGGGAAACTGCTGACTCGGCTGTCCGTTTTAGTGCCGGCGCTATATACGCTCTCGTTGTAATTTCGTCCGTCTCTTTCTCTCTCTCCCCTTCGCCGTATTACGCGGACGCATCCTCCATCCCTTTTCTCTATCCCGTCTCTTCGCTAATTTCGACGTTTATTGTTCGTGTTAAGTTCTGCGAATGCCCGTTTCATTATTTCGGGTTTGTTTCTGTTGTCGAGCGGAGGACGGTTTAACGTGACTTATCGATTCGATTCTTTTATACCGTGTGACCTGTGTGGGGGTTTTATTGTACGTATTTACACGTGCGGATGATGTCACACATAGCTGTTGATCACAAAGACCAGTTTAATTATCTGTTATGATTTCCTTTTACTTTGTTTCGTTTTTAAAGTCGTAGTGCATACATACTGTTGTATACTGAAAGTACTAAAGAAAATGCAAAATGAAAATCAAAATTAGCTAGCTCAACGGATAAAAATCTTAAAGGGCGCAAAAGAAAA
Source organism: Protaetia brevitarsis (assembly GCA_004143645.1). NCBI lineage: Eukaryota > Metazoa > Arthropoda > Insecta > Coleoptera > Scarabaeidae > Protaetia > Protaetia brevitarsis. The sequence continues at coordinate 36,413 of RXPK01003799.1, forward strand.
ATTAAATTCAGGGTTACCCTCGCAAACTAAAACTAATCACGAAAAGTAAAAAGTGGGTGAAAGAAATCTGACTCTTCAATTACTCCAAAAATTGAAAAGGTTTAATCAAAAATAAGAGAACAGAATTTTGAATGACACAAAACAATTAAAAATTTTTATTATATAAAAAAAAAATTTAATTACAATTATGCAGAAAAAAAAGGCCTGGATCTGGTCTAAATCAAAACTGCTCGATTCTAAATTACAAAAGGAAAATGCTAAATCCTCTAAATCCATCAAAGCAAAAAAAAAAAAAATTAGTTCAGGAAAATAGTCCTTTTTATATCAAATAAATCCACGTGGTTTCAAAATTAAAAGAAACTAAATTAAACGTGGACAATTCAAGTAAATTAACAAAAGAAAAATTTACATACAAGCACAAAGCTTCTATTCACCCAACCCGAGGTGATTAATAAATAATTACAAATCGACAAAATTAAAAAACGAAAAAATTAACTCTTTAAACTAAAAATATCTTCCAGAACAAAAAATAATAAATGATCTTATATCTAAATTGTGTACACAACAATACAATAACAATTATTATAAAACGACTTCCTTGATGGACGAAATAAAATCAAATTAAACGAAATAAATCTTTAAATCATAAATGGCAGCAATGAATACAAATTTACGTCTACTTACGCCGGCATCTGTCAAGGAACTGAGTGACAATCTCGACCGCTGCGTACAGCGTAGCCGCAAAACAGAGATCAGCCCGCCAACGGACGAAATCTCAAAACATAATAACATAAACGAAACTATTGATCGCAAAACATATTAATAAATGAAATTAATTTAAAACAACTGAACATTTAAATAAATAAATCATACAATCAATTCATTAACTAAATCTTATATAAAATAAAACATTAATATCTGAGAAAATTTGCTCGAAACATTGACAAAGGCAAATCGGAATAAACATGAACATCTGTGCAACTTAAAAAAAAAACTCTCGCGAATTACAAGGAGTCCACAGCAATACAGTAGCACAAGTACATATTTTTTGTGGTTTTACGGAAGATGAATGAAGTTTATGTTGAAAATGGCGGCAAACAAAAATTTCTTCTTTCTTCATTCTATAAACAGGTTAGTGGGACACGCAAAGATTGTTGCTAGAGTAAAAAATACCACAATTATATATATTATTTCCATATTATAAATGACAGACAAAGTTGATGCTTCCATTAAGAAGCTTGACACTGGATTATTTGCCTACAAATCTAAAAAAAGAACAAAAAAAGGATGAACTAAATAAAGGAAATAAAAATTATATCTCGAAGAACTACTCAATGCCCTTAGTGAAACACTGTGGCTGCGGCTAAGTTACTAGTTGAAATTCACGACGCGCTATCGAAATGTCTGCCGACAAAATGCTATATACAATTGTAATTTACATCTGAAACACATTGCATGGACATATATTTGTATGATTTAAAAAAAGATAAATTATATAAAGAAAATAAAATCCTTTTTTCGAAGAGATGGGTACTGAATGCGCTTAGTGGAAACACTGTGGCTGCGGCTAAGTTACCAGTTGAAATTCACGACTTGCTCATCGAAATGTCTGCCGACAAAACGCTATATACAGCTGTAATTTATATCTGAAACAAATTACATGATGATGCGTTTGTATGAATTAAAAAAATTTAAACTTTCGAATGCAAATATCTTGAAAACGGATCAGGCTATCAAAATTAAACAAGTACAGTAGAAATCACTTATAACGACGACTAAAGGGCCGACAAAATGTGTTCGTTACATGCGATTAGTCGTTATATCCGAACCTGCTTTTTAAATATCTTTTTTAATGTTTATTACTAAATCTAGCAAATTCGACACACATGCCAGCGGTATAAGCGTGCAATTAAATTATTCAATTACATCTAAATTAAATTATAGGAAGAAAATTATAAAACGTGTACAAACACTTACCGCATTATGAAGCATCAGTGAAATACAGTTTTGCAGAACCCATAACCGATAGCGCTTGCAATATCTACGGTTATGTATGTGGTGGCATCAAAATGACTTGTCTATTTATTACTTTGTAATAACAAAAAATACATAAGCTATTCATACAGCTTATATGCAAAGACAAATAGAAAAATAAATTAGTTGTTTTCGTGTTTTATATTGATACAATAATTCCAAAGAAATGCCTAATGTGGGAATCCTTATTTCGTTTTCTATTGGTTCGGTTTGTTGCTAAGTGTAGAGTAAAAAAACATATAATGGTAAAGAAATATTTTCTGCGCATTCAAATACTCTCGCACGTCGTTATATTCGACTCATATTCGATATACAAGCAGGCTAAATATTTCGACGTTATAACCGAGTTCGTCGTTAAAGAGAGGTCCTTACAAGTGGTTAAAATTTACATTATATTATATACAAATTACACTGTAAAAAAAAAGTTGCAGTAAAATTACATGTAAAATCATTGGTAACAAAGTTGCCTACAGGTAAATTTGCTTCATAAGGTAAAATTTCTACCATCTAGTAAATTTCACATGCTGATGTGTTTTTCAAAGATTGTACTGTAAAATTCGTATGTAATATTTATATTTCATATGTATTTTTATAAAGAGAGCAAGCAACTTACCTAATTCTTTTATAGCACCTAAATAGGTCATACTGAATCGCTCATCCAGGGATCAAGAATGAACACGCTTACGCGAAACCTACGATTGTTTGTGACGTACATGATATCATTGAGCCAATAATAAGTTCTACAAACGAATAGAATTACCTACGCGCACAGATAAATAATCCAATAAACAATCACATTGCGGCGTATGAATTTCGTATTTTCCATGATATCTATAGTTTTACCCGAAAATTCAAGAAAGACAAATAAATATAAAAGATCCTCATATTTTTACAGCAAAATTAATAGTTCACTAGTAAAATTACTTTTAAAGTGCACTAAATACCCCAAAAAAAATGTCAATTTTACACTTTTAAGTAAATTTTAAGAGTAAATACAAATATTTTAAGAGTACATGTTTTTTTCCTGTATTTTCCTTTTGAATTTTTGTTACATCTTAAACTTACATGAAAAATCTATAAATTTTACCGAAATTTCTTTTTCCATGTTAAATATCCTAGAAAAAACATGTAAAACAAAATTTACATGATTTATTGTGGTAAATTCACAACATTATTACATGTAATATTCCTGATTTACCATGGCAAAATTACTGTATTTTCTTAAAGTGTAGTCGGGACTCAACAATTCGGACGCTATAAGCAACTTGTCGTTACATCCGTCCTTGTTATAAGTGATTTCTACTGTATGTATTTTTCATGCAAAAAAGGTTGCCTTTTCAAATTTTCTATTCGATTTATGTGATTCTGGATATACAGGGTGTAACAGCGGTAACGCCGTGGTCCCTGGTGGTCAAATGGTAACAATTTTTGAAATATTATATATTAGGATATATGTAGGTGGATCAGATCTACAATTTAAAAATAATATGCAATATACAGGGTGTTCCAAAACTTAGCAGTACATCAAAGTTATGTTTTTCATAATGGAATGCCCTGTATTTTATGGCATTTCTGAAATGTACACTAAAAACTAGAACAATTTTATTGAAGGTTCCCTATACCTAATTTTTATAGTTTATGAGATATTTCAATTTGTTTAAAAATGCAATGTTGTAAAAAAATCTAGTATCTCGGAAACGGATTAATTTAGAGAAGTGAAATGAAAACCGTACATGGCAGATTTTTTTTTTGCATAGCGCAAAATTTAGTGCTTACTCCAAATAATATTACGAATTTGTGTTCTAATCAGAACATATTTGTAGATGTTATATTGGAAAATTAGCAAAATATCTTCAAAAATAATGAGTTCGTAACATCTCACACTCATTCAGTATTAATTACATTTCAAAAATGCCATAAAATACAGGGCGTTCCATTAAGAAAAACATAACTTTGATGAGCTGCTAAATTTTGGAACACCCTGTATATTGCACATTATTTTTAAATTGTAGATCTTATCCGCCTACATATATCCCAATATAAAACATTTCAAAAATTCTTGCCATTTGACTACCAGAGACCACGGCGTTACCGCTGTTACACCTTGTATAAAAAAAGATAAGCTTCGATTTACCTATTCAACAGGGTGTAACTAGCGCCCGCTATGAGCAACGGTAAAAGTGATGCAAAATTCCTATTCATCATGCTGAAAAACGTAGTATGTAATACCAATTTTCACGTTGACTCTATGAAAACTTTAGGGAAATTTAGAAATAAAATTATTACTTGAATATCCTGTATGTCTTAAACGGGCAACATTTGTATAAGGCATTTTGCGCTCAATCAATTTTACTCTCTACTATTCCCAGTTTCCGGATTTCCCATCCTTAACGACTCACACTGTATAATTATATTGCTGTATGTATCGCCAATACGCCACTGCGAAAACATATCTATTGCCGGAAACGCGCAACAGCACACGAACCTCATTATCTGCCCACTAGATATCGCATAGCATTCCACGTATTTGTCCGCCGATAGCTGGGGGGCGTCATTATCGATTCCCGCGAACTGACACTTCGTTATATTACCGGCTCGCTACCTAACTAACCGTTGCGTCGTATCGTACCACCAGCGCCGCGTTTTAAATTACGTTTTGAAGCCGTGCTAGCGTCAGGAGCCGGAACACGACGCGGCGCCGATGACAGGACGGAAGAGCCAAGTCCGAAATTAACGACCGCTCATTCGGGTACCTGTCAAAATCGGCTATACGCCGCCGGTGACGTTTTAGCTGAACGGCAGCTGATTGACCGACGCGCGCGGTCAGACGTGATTGAGGGCGCGCGGATTAGTCGGCTATTTGATGTGGCGTTGGCTGGCGATTTGGTTTTTTGGGTATTTGTGTGAGGTTTTCATCAATTTATGCTGATATATTTGGAAAGAGTGAATATGTTTATCTTTTCTAGATTATACGCCGTCCATTTTTTGTAGTATTTTCAAGATCATATCAATCAGACATTAATTCATTTCACAAACAAACTCAGTAATTCATTTTGTATCACTATATGAGGAATCCATGGAAAGCCACTGCCCCCAATTTGCATAGTGCATTTCAAATAAGATATCCCTAAGAAGAATATCACCTAATGGTCTTATTGCACCTCCATTAGATACGATTAGCTTAAAGTTAATCCTCCATTACCTAATGGATCCTTAACGGATCCTTGATTAACAAACCGATTAGGAAGTCAATAATGGTTATATTTGAGGAATTATATTTGGGAGGGCATATCCATTGCTTTGTTTTTCTTTGTTTACAGCACAAATGTCCGGATTTTTTTTAAATTCATCTAATATGATTATATTCTACACCGAGAGAAAAAAAATGTTGTATTAACTAATAACAATTTCTACCTGCTAATTGAATAGTACAACAACATTATCCCAACACAGTTACTTGTTGTAGACACACGAAGTAATAATTGTCTCTATAATTTTATAATATTGGTTTAGTACTATAAAATGTTAATTCAAAACTTATGTTGTTTCATTTAACCTACCTGTAGTATTCATCGAATGACTATTTGCATGTAATTTAACACCTTTAGGTGGTTATACGAAAAAGATTTTCTTGTTAGTGGAATCATTTTCGATTTTGCTTAAAATCACGTTACTGATCGGGCGAGTTTTTAATTTCATCGATGGATGCATCGATTACTGTATCATTAATGTATTAAACAGAGATATACTGTAATCGATGGATCTATCGATGAAATTAAAAATCTGTCCGCACGTTCAGCAATTAGTCCATTAACAGCAACGCATAGCTATATATTGCCTAATTAGAAAGACTATAGTAGGTAATAGAAGAAAAACATTTACGGCATTATATACTAAACTTATATTAGCTTAATAACATAACTAAAAAATTATAAAGGTTTTATTCATACATTTGAAAGGAAAGTACAATTTAACGTTTCATAATAAATCATTAATAACAACATTTAACCAAAATTCGTTATCAGCATTTACCGATTTCGTGATACTACACACCAAATAATCATTATTTTTAATGGAATTGGTTTTTATCATATTAATCGATTTACTTAAACAATTAGAGGCAAAATGATTTTTACGATTACATTTATCACATATTTTACCATAAGCTGGACAACTGTTTTGCGCATGCGTAAAATTACAACGTGTACACCGACCTGTTCTAGAATTGTTCGAATCCGTTACAAACGATCTTGTTTGAATTTGCCGGACACCTCTTTCCAATGATCTTCCATCCTTGTGCGGCCCTTGGGTGAAACGTGTCTTCTGTCTTGCTCTTGCATCCGGCTATCGATCGATGTATTTTCCCGCGTAATTTCAATATTATTTAAAATTTCTCGAACTTCCTTTCCTATACAGTGTAACAGCGTCGCTGCTTGTATTTCGGCTGTTTTCTCATTGCAACCACTAGCGGTAGAATATAATTCCTAATCTTCTTTGAATTGCCTCCAATTTTTGCTAGGTCGCCTCCATTACATCTTCTCGGGTTGAGATACATTCTCCATTTTGTTTTGTTCCTTTCTGACCCTTTTTTTTATAATTTGTTGCACTTTTTCTTCCTTTCACTGATTTTTTTTGTATTTTATTTGTTTTTTTATTCTGACTGCACCATGTTATATATATACTCCGCGATGGGTTTTGATTATCTTTATTATCCAATATTAATGTTACAGAAGCTTACAAACATAGATCTTATTGCTGCGGAGGTTGGATACTGATTGACTATACGCATGTGCGATCACCTATAGGTAATAGTATTAAATATTACATTTCATTGAGTTAACACCGATAGTAAATATTTAAAGAACACTTTTTTCAAATGTCAAATCGACAATTTGTGGGATTAAACCAACAAGATAAAATGGTTACGCCTGGACACTATAATCTTTATTAAATAAACTCTAAAGTGTACAACAATATAAATATGTTTGTTTCAAACAGGAGCATATGATTCACTTAAATGCAACATGGTTAAATCAATGCTCAAATTCGTGACACTACGAAAAATGTTGAAATAACCATTTCATTTCTCTCAGTGTAAGTATCCAATGAACGATATAAATTGAAAGGTTAGATAAGAGTAAATGAACTCGTTCTTTCGTTCATACAGCAATTTAATATATGATTACTAGTTTCGGTTTTTAACAGCCATCTTCAGATCAACGTCAATAGGTAGCTTAATGATAGACAATTTTACCTATTGACGCTGATCTGAAGATCGCTGTTAAAAGCCGAAACTAGTAATCATATATTAAATTGCTGTATGAACGAAAGAACGAGTTTATTTACTCTTATCTAACCTTTCATCTAATATGAATTACAATATTCTATTTATCCTCATGCATTATTGTACTTAATACTGAATAATTTAATTATTTTTATAATTACTACTTTATTTTCGAGATTTAAATAAAATTTATTGAGATATTTTGACTGTTATCTTCTCCCAGCGACATCTCTGGCTTACATCATGCAACAGAAAACATTTGACTTCACTTTTCTTGAAATTTAGATTTCGTTGCATGTCACCATTATCCACTGGCGTTTTGTAAACGGGCTTCGTTCGCTTTCAAATTCACTATAGTTTTCAAGTTCTCATCGGATCGAAATAATTCATTTAAAACACAAATTTTTGGGTGACACTGTATATTTATTACAAAAAAAAAAAAAACAAAATAATCATAATACAAGAAAATACAAATCTTTGTACATACTGCTGTGTACTGATTGAATTAAATGAAGATGCAAAATGAATTTTAAAATGAAAAACAAAATAAAATTAGCTAGCTCAACGGATAAAATTAACTCTTTAAAATATAATGAGAGAAAAAAAACTAAACTAAATCTTCCTAAACAAAAAAAAAATATTGATCCTATATCTACTACGTGTACACGTCAATGTATTAACAATTATTACAATAAGAATTCCTTGATTGACTAAATAAAAGACAATTAAATATTACAAATTCAACATGAATTACAAAATGGCAACAAAGATTTAAAAATACGTCTACTCACGTCAATAGTCGAACAAGGAAGTCCTTAACAAAATTCTACAATGTTTTTCAAACACAAATCCTTCTTTCAAAATCGTACAACGCAGATGTATGACATTACAACGACAATATCCAATAGAATACGCATAAAATCAGCACAAGCGAACAATAGACAAATTAATGACTGGATTAAATTTAAAAAAAAAAAAAGAAACTTAACACTACAAAATTAAAATGATACAATAAACTCTTAAACTAAAATTAATCAAAACAAAATAAAATTGTGAAAATTCTCGGAAAATTGAAAACCAGCTGATCGGAGAAATCAAAAACAACCAAAAATATGCAACTTAAAATACACTCAGCGGAAATGGGTTCTCTAACCACAGCAATACGTTGACACATTTAACGATTACAATTGGTGTTCGTTCTTAACCTGTAAACTAAAGTAAGCACTAAGTAATAACATCAAGCGATGGCCCTAAGGATACAGCAAGAACCCCCAAATTTAGTATTACAAAGTACAAACAGCTGTTTATGGGGATCAAGGTTAAAGGGCAATGATCTGGCGTTATACTCTCTTTACGACGTGATAGGATTTGACGGTGAATTCAATTTTGATACAGTACCAGAAAAAGAAAAATAACAGTAAAAACTTAGCTGGTAGCTTTTGATGAGTGTCGACTTCAAGTTCAAAAGTTCAAAACAAAATAGATCCTAAAGGACAGGACCGGATTACCAAAACCGAAAGAAGTCAGCTTACCAGTGACCTAAAGATGACGCCATTAAAGTAAATGGATGTCGGCTTACGCTACTGCTTATAAACCCCTTTTCAGGAAAATATCGATACAACGAACACTTCTCCTGGCAGCCCCAGGTAAAACAGAAAATGTACTCGATACTTTTTTTTCCTTCATAATATCTATTAATATCTAACTTAACTTCAATAGATATGCATTTAGTTCTATGTCGAACCATTTTTTTTATGATTAATTTAACAGCCTCTTTAGACGGAAAAAAAACATTAATTTCGATAAAACTTGAAGCAGTATACAGAACCAGCATGCTTCAATCATTGTTGTCTTGATCTTTGCAGGTATTAAGAAAGGATTAAAAATGGCATTCGAAGCAACAGATCTCCTTCTTCTAACGGAACATTTTCACTGTATATCCAAATCCAATTTCTTAAATTTATTTTTGTCCTAGCCAATTACGACTGACTATTTTTAACACTCAACTCCACTCAATACAACATTCCATCGTATTGTACTCTCTCTTACATGTAGGAGTGAGAGATTTTTATCTATCTCTCGATGAAATTCTATTTATGTTATGTACCATGTACATACATACACGTGCATCGGCTCTTCTCTGTTATATGTATGTGCCTTTACGAGACTTTCAGCATTCTCTGGTTGCCAGAATCGAAACACATTCCGACACATTTCGCGTTATGGTCCTTTCCCATCCATCCTATATTCTACTGGCGCTTTTTTCCGCTCCTGTTTTATTTATATCTCCAGCGAAATTATCTCACGCGCCACCGTCCCCTCTACAAATGTCTCCAGAATACGGCCACTATTCCGGGTTCAGAATTCTGTCGAACAGATGTCGGTTTTCATTCCGTCACTTGGATAAAAAAAAAAAACGAGGCGGATGAAGTAACGTGAAACTGAATACGGTTGTAAATTAAAATGAAAAAAAAAAAATGAGAGAAACAGTAGACAATCGTCACAAAAAAAGCCGTCTAGCTTTTTTTTTTTTACAAACACTAGTGTCATATCTTGTCTTTTTCATCTTGCCGGTATAATTAAAACCGAATTCATTATGCGTATTATATAAAACCAGCTAATATACAAAAAAACAAGAAAAATTCTTTAAATTTGCATCAGCTGTCCCTCGTAAATAAAACAAGATTGCTATGGTTTTCATTTGTCATCTTGTTCCCTTATTAATTATGTGTTAAACACGTCTTTACTAATTATACAGGGTGATTTTAAATAAATACGGGTAAATAATTGTATGGGCTGATTCCTAATCTTATTATGATCCTAAAATCTTCCTTTGTGTATGTATATCCTAAGGAGCTTAGTTTTAATGTTACAGGATATTTATATTAATTAAAAAAATTCGTTATAGTATAATTGACAAGATCTAATACTACACCTTGCTCAGCAAAGACATTCGTTTTTAAGGGAAAACTTATTTGTCATGATAATAATAATCTTTATTAGCCAATTGATCCAAGTAGGATATGGGCTTCGTCAAATACAGGCACCCTGAAAAAAAAAAGGTTTTAATAAGATTTTTATTAAGTAATATGTATATAAAATTAATGCGAAGGTATTAATAAATATAATTAGTAAAAGTAAAAGTTATTTTATTAGTACTTTTAATTGTAGAATTTTTAATTTATTATTAAACATCCTGTAACTTTAAAACTAAGCAGTTTATGACATACAGTGAGATCTCCCTTGAACGGACACCAACGGGACCAACTGAAGATGTCCGTTCAGGAGGGGTGTCCGCAGAAAAGAAATATGTAGTAGATACAATGGCCTTACCAATGATTAGGAGTTTTTCTTTTTCACCCGCCATATTTGCACAATGCAAAATTGTAAATCTCTCTTTGGGATACTTACCCCCAATACATTTTTCCTTCTTTAATGTGAGCGTTTTGTCGGGTAGAGCTCTAAAAAATACAGGCCTGTCTCGTCAGCATTATAGATGTCTCTCGGTGAATATCCCTTAATCAAAGAAGGACATTTTTTTAAAAACGATGAAACATCTTCAGCATTAACCGAAGCTCCTTCTCCCGAAATCGCTTTAAAACTTATATTGTGACGGATTCTAAATTTATTGAGCCAACCAGAAGAAGCACTGAATGTAGAATGTCCCAAAAAAGCGGCTATTTCTCTTGCTTTACATCGTATTAGCGGACCTAAAAAAAAAAAGTTTTTTTTGCGTTTTTGTCACGACAAACCTATCGGTAATCTCACTCTTTTTATCTACATACATATTTTAGAATTTAATATGAAAAGAAAATCAACGCATTAATACAAGAAAACCTTATCTAAAAAAATCACATGCATACCTGTTAAAGGAATCCCCTTATGGGCTATAGCTATAGCTGCTGTAAACCAATCATATACACAATTTGTTCAATTTTTTAGTACCATCACCCGTCAAAAAGCTTCAAATTGCTGTTCGACATCCATTTGTTTAGAAGGATTTCTTTATGTTTAATTATATCTGCAGCTTGTGTTCTTCCAATATTAGAACACTTGGATAAGATTTCACTGTACATTCAGTATAAACTTTCACGATCATAATTTTACCCTTTCAATCATCCTATAATTTTTTTCGCACGTTTTAAAGTCTACTGTCTAATCGTTTCGAAATTTCACCGCCAGATGGCGGCCGCGTCCGATTTCAATTCTCCCCTGGCTTCGTGTCGAGCACGATTAATTAATAGCGATGTGTTCGTTAGATATCGGTTTGTGTCGTTGATTAATAGGTTATGTCACGCGGTGCTGATCACGAAATTACTTTGTGGCGGGACAAAAGAAGATCGAGTGGATGTTTGCTGTGGATTGTGCCCGCGCGCGTTTGTATGTGTGTAAACTTTTCATTAGTCCTTTTATTTCTTCATATTTTTTTTTTCTTCTGAAAGAGGTGCTAAAATTATGAGCTACGTGTCAATAGTTGTGTCAGTAACCGCTAGGAGGACCTTGAAATAATCGCGTTTTAACAATAGGATGGTTTTCGGCGATATAATTTTTATATCTTTTTCTAATGATTATTTAAAAATCGTATTTTATTATATGTATATTGCTTACACATACAGGGTTGTCCAAAAAACAAGGGAGGTTGGTGAACTCTAAATTCTAATGATTTTTGATTAGTTTGTAGCTCCCATTTGAAGTGTTACTGAAGAAATCTCTGTTGCTGCAGAGGTTCAATTTTAAGGGGTGCCATTTGACCTTAAAATTCGGCCCAAGTTGTCAAAAGTTATACCTGATGTAAATGTTAATAATGGTTACGGAACTATTTTTTTTTTAACACGTTGACTGCTGTGTGCATATATATTATGCACGGAAGTCGGGCTCGCAAGGCTCTCAAAATTTGGCTCGGCAGTCAACGTGTTAAAGAAAGTATGAATATTAATTATGTATACTGAAAATACTTAACGTTAATAAAACACTATTAATTTTTTTTATTTTGTTTGATATTCAATAAAAAGATTTCCGCCAATAATCACAACAAAAATAATGAAATAAAAAAATAATTCAGAAATATATACAGGGCGAGTTTTTTAAATTTTAAAGTTTATTCATTAAGTAACTCTTACCTGAAGTTGACACATGGTCGACCTATATCTTATAAAAAATCATTTTCAGCACACAGAAATGTATGTGGTCGAATCAATCAACGAATGTGCAAAGTTTAGATTATCTAGAAGATGCTAAAATTTGAAACGGAGTATCCTTGTGATATATTTTTATTTTCTTAATATGTTCTATTAAAATTTGATGTCGTGTTTCATTCGATTCACTAGCTATTTCGCTATAAACTATACAGGGTATTCCACGTAACTGGTTCATTAACAGTTTATGATGTTCTATTATTTACTTATATTTGAGATTTTGCCACCATTATCTGTACGATTGGAACTATAAATGTAAAATACCTTAACCAAAATATCACTTTCGGTTGACCGGAAATGGATGTCAACTTTGTTATTTTAAATAGAAGGGTATGATTTTTTATTCATTTTTGGGTTCTACAACCATAAATACGTCAGTTTTCATTAGCTATTCCTATAGCTACATGTTGCCGTTTTTGAGTTATTTAAGTTTTTCTTTTTTTTTTAGTCATAATCATTGCATCATTGAGAAATTAATATCTCGGTTAATACTGCAAGTAGAGACTACAAATTTTCTATGTTATGAATGCAGATATAACTCCTAAGAAACGGTACGCACAGTTTACATTCTAACATACAGGGTGTTCAAAACTGAGGAACAAAGTGACATATTTTCAAATGCAGAAAACTCAATTTTTTTAAATAGAACACCCTGTATTTTAATTCGGAATTAGAAACTAAATATCATTTCCTATCACTTTATATCAGCATTCCCTATACCTATCTTTAATAGATTTTGAGATATGGGCGACTTTTTGTTAAACAGTCTAAGTAGCCCTATCTTTAAATGTTTGTAGCTGGCTCTGAAATAGATTCACGTCAAATTCATGTATTATTTTTGAATAACCATACAAGAATGTCTGTTCGAATAGTCATTTCTATTAATATTGCGTTGTACAAAAGTGTAATTACTATGATATACATAAACACTTTTGGTTAGTCAATGAATTTGACATTAATCCCATTCAGAGCCAGCTACAAACACGTAAAGATAGGGCTACTTAGTCTGTTTAAGAAAAAGTCGTTCATATCTCAAAATCTATTAAAGATAAGTATAGGGAATGCTGATATAAAGTGATAGGGGATGACATTTACTTCTTAATTCCGAATTAAAATACAGGGTGTTCTATTTAAAAAAATAGAATACTTAGTTTGTTTAACAAAAAGTCGCTCATATCTCAAAATCTATTAAAGATAGGTATAGGGAATGCTCATATAAAGTGATAGGAAATGATATTTACTTCCTAATTCCGAATTAAAATATAGGGTGTTCTATTTAAAAAAAAATGAGTTTTCTGCATTTGAAAATATGTCACTTTGTTCCTCAGTTTTGAACAGCCTGTATGTTAGAATGTAAACTGTGCGTACCGTTTCTTAGAGTTATATCTGCATTCATAACATAGCAAATTTGGAGTCTCTACTTGCAGTATTAACCGAGATATTAATTTCTTAATGATGCAATGATTATGACTAAAAAAAAAAAGAAAAACTTAAATAACTCAAAAACGGCAACATGTAGCTATAGGAATAGCTAATGAAAACGGACGTATTTATGGTTGTAGAATCCAAAAATGAATAAAAAATTATATCATTCTATTTAAAATAAGAAAGTTGACATCCATTTCCGGTCAACCGGAAGTGATATTTTGGTTAAGGTATTTTACATTTATAGTTCCAATCGTACAGATAATGTTGGCAAAATCTCAAATATAAGTAAATAATAGAACATCATAAACTTTTAATGAACCAGTTACGTGGAATACCCTGTATATATACAGCACCCAAACATATCAGGTGTGAAATGACCAACGCTGCGTCCATCCCGTCTATGCTAATACCGTCGGCAATTTAAACACTTGACTCTCTCACATTCTCACATACCTACCTCACATAGTTCCCGCCAGCTAACCCAACAGTCAAGCCTCAAAGTCTGCCAGACCGCGTGTGCGGTTGATTAGGAACAAATAAACAAGGAGTACAGACGACTTCCTACATGGTATAAATATAAACATAAACACTGGACAGTGGCGGGGATAGAAGTGCTAAATACAAGACTACAATATACAAACATCGTTTAATTAGGTTAATAAGAGTTAAGAATGTTTTATTTTTATTTTAACAATTTTGGACGCACGTCAAAACTCCTTAATACCAAATCACTTTTGAGCCAACACACCACCAGCCAGCATTAATTGATTTTATTGAAGCGTCAGGGTTGCTATAATTCTTGGGTATTTCGATAGGTCAAGTAGACGTTTGTAAATATCCCCCTTTTAGAGAGAGATAATTTTGCATATTTAGATAATAGTTTAATTTATTCAGAAAGAAAATCAACGTATTCTCGAAGCAATTGCTGCTAATTTTTCGGCTCGGATTATTAGAAATCAAGTTTCATTATGTATTATTATTAATGATTTCGTGTTTGGCTGATATTTGTGACACCTTGTATATTAAGTGCTCGAATGCGTCAACAGTCTCTCTGGATAACCAAAATATAGTATTGAAATCATTGCTATAATTAGATTAGATTGATTTTAACTGTTGCAATCACCCCTCAAATCCATGTAGAAGCGGAACAAAAAAAAGGAAACCAGGTGAGGAAAACGAGAGAAGTGCATAGTTTAAAACGTCGTTTACTGTTAACGTCGTTAACCGGCCGACGCTTTTATATAATCCATATCTGGAACGACTGTTACGACACACTAAAAATATAATTTACTGCCTGCCCGCCTCCCGCCGCACCGTATAGGTGACACGTAACCGTATAACAAAACATCACAAATCAAATTCACAATAAAATCGACCGTACGGCGATCGTAAAAGTCGACCCCGGTGTACGGCGGCCGCGCGCACACCAGCATACACTTCCTCATGTTCCATTCGATGGCCCAGAAACAATAAATACGATAATTAGGACGAACGTGTATGCGCATACGAACGTTAAAGGAATTTTTATTTTCTGGCGCGCTTTATTTCGTCGGCCCCCTTTCAACTTTCGGAACGTATCGGAACGTCGAGTTATTTTTTGTTCCGTATAGTCAATTGGAGCTCTAAGGCATTCCCACACTGCAAGTTCTGAAGGAGTCTTCATATCTACTTATCTGCTTATATGTTTTTGATTCATTTTTCATGGTTTGGGTTTATGAGTAAAGGAAAAAATCGAACAAAAACTGACATCTTTAAATTTTATGCTTTTAACTTGTTTGTCGAGAATTTTCATTGGATTAGGCCTTCCTTCCACAATACCAAATCACAATTATCAAAGTTTGTCAATGAATGGGGTACCTACGTAATAGGTCCAAAAAGTAATATCAAAGATTACCAGAGCAATGATACAAAAAGAAAAACAAGTTCTTAATACAAAGAGGTTTGTAAATTCGCAAAGGAGCTCTTGGGTGAAGACAGGAATATTATCAAAATGATAATATGATCACTGACTACTTATAATAGAGTTGGTACAAGATGTCAATCGCAGATTCTGCTAAAATGATAAAGAAACCATTGCAATCGATGTTCCGTGCCAGCCCAGTGGCCTGGCACGGTTAAGGTTTTCACTAGTGGGCTCGAAGAACTTTAGAGTATATCGAGCGAAAACTATATATAATAAACATTGAAAAAATCATCATGATTTTCTAAAGTATTAAAATAAAATAAAAAAAAACTCAGATGGCACCAATCTGTAACGAATTTTCTTCCAATCTTGTTTGGCCGATACATTGGAATGGATGCGCCATTATCAAATACAATTCGCTATGAAGCCAATATTGGAAGCTCCTTCAAGAAAATTGCCAACGTGATATATATTGGAATTTTCTGTATACCAAAATCTACGTTGAAAAGAAAAAAAAAAAAAATTAGGGAAAAATATTGGCCTTCAACAGATCACAATTTTACTGTGTCCTCAGCGTCGATTAAATTCTTAGTAACTTATCTATCCCTAGTGTAAAAAGGCACCATTAAAGATCATTAAGAAGGAAGTTTTGTAAAACTTTGATAAAAGATGTCTATCCTTTTCAAGCACACGATTTTACAGTTCAGACAGGGTTGTAGAAAAATTAGTACAACACAAAACAGCCAACGAGTTAAAAAAAAAATGAGTATGTTTAATTTTTTCCGAAAAGCTTCTAGGGCTGTTTATTTTGTAAAGAAACTCAGTTAAAATGATTTATAATTTTGAAAAAACTGAGTCAAAGTGATTTGGTCTTATGAGAAACTGGATGAGGATTGTTAGTATGTCAAAAAATCGAGTGAATATGGTTTATATTCTTGTAGTGTTTAATTATGTATAAAAAAAGAATTGTGTAGGGATTATTTATTTTGTTAAAGAGAAACGAACGAAAGTTAAAATTGTTGGAAAACTGAGTCAAGGTGGTTTAGTTTTGCGAAAAAACTGAGTAAAGGTGGTTTATTATTTGGGAAAACTGAGTTAGAGTGCTTTAGTTTTGTGCAAAATTGAGTGACAAGGATCGTTTATTTTGTTGAAGACAAAACAAGTGAATGTTTAAATTGTTGGAAAACCGAGTCAAGATCATTTAGTTTTGTGAAAAAACTGAGTGAAGATAGTTTATATTTTAGGAAAACTGAGTTAGAGCGGTTTAGTTTTTTTATTAAAGAAAAGCGAATGAAAGTGTTTCAAATGGTTGGAATACCAATTCAAGGTGGTTTAGGTTAGATTTGCGAAAAACTGAGTGAAAGTGGTTAATATTTTTATAAAATTCAGTTAGGATGGTTTAGTTTTATGAAAAGCATTGTGAGAGATGTTTATTTTGTCAAAAAAAAAACCGAGTAAAGGTGGTTTATATTTTGGGAAAACTGAGTTAGAGTGGTTTAATTTTGTGAAAAATTGAGTGACAAGGATTGTTTATTTTATTGAAGACAAACGAGTAAATAAGTTTGTTCGCGTCGCATGAACTATTTGCACTATTATGCACTTTTTAGAACTTTTGTGTGCAAAAGTGCATAAAGGTGCAAATAGTTCATGCGACGCGAACAAACTTAATGTTTAAATTGTTGGAAAAAAACCGGAAAAAAATCGTTTAGTTTTGTGAAAAACTTAAGTATAGATAGTTTATATTTTAGGAAAGCTGAGTTAGAATGGTTTAGTGTTTTATTAAAGGAAAGCGAATGAAAGTGATTCAAATGGTTGGAAAACCAATTCAAGGTGGTTTAGGTTAGGTTTGCGAAAAACTGAGTGAAAGTGGTTAATATTTTTATAAAATTCAGTTACGATGGTTTAGTTTTATGAAAAGCATTGTGAGAGATGTTTATTTTGTCAAAAAGAAAAAACCGAGTAAAGGTGGTTTATATTTGGGAAAACTGAGTTAGAGTGCTTTAGTTTTGTTAAAAATTGAGTGACAAGGATTGTTTATTTTGTTGAAGACAAACGACTGAATGTTTAAATTGTTGGAAAACCAAGTCAATGTCGTTTAGTTTTGTAAAAAAAATCTGAGTGAATATAGTTTATATTTTAAGAAAACTGAGTTGAAGTGGTTTAGTTTTTTATTAAAGAAAAACGAATGAAAGTGGTTCAAATTGTTGAAAACCCAAGTCGAGGTGGTTTAGGTTAGATTTGCGAAAAACTGAGTGAAAGTGGTTAATATGTTTTTATAAAATTCAGTTAGAATGGTTTAATTTATGAAAAACATTGTCTATTTTGTCAAAAAAAAACTGAGTGAAGGTGGTATATATTTTGGGAAAACTGAGTGATTTAGTTTTTTATTAAAGAAAAGCGAATGAAAATAATTCAAATTGTTGGAATACCGAGTCATGATGGTTTAGTTTTGCCAAAAACTGAGTGGAAGTGGTTGATATTTTTGGATAATTCAGTTAGGGTGGTTTAGTTTTATGAAAAGCAGTGTGAGCAGTTTTTAGACAAAAAGAAAAACTGAGTGAAAGTGGTTTAGTTAGTTAGAGCGGTTTAGTTTTGTGAAAAAAAACTGAGTAATAGTGGTTTACTGTTCTAAATAAATTGTAACAAATATCTGTAAAAACTGTTCTTCATTGTAGGAAAAAAAAAATAAGTAAACTGGCATGGTTTATTTTTTGTCAAGAAAAACTGAGTGAAGATAATTTACTTTTTTATTAAGGAACTAAGTAGAGCAATGATAAAGTCGCGCATTATACAACCTTTTTGTCAAATAACTTTCACAATATCACATCAACCTAAATCTTAACAAGGCACGAAGTAATATTTATATACTATGTACATACATCCATATCATATTCTATAACCTCCTCAATTTTCATTTTTAGCACCGTTCGTGCCGCCTAATTCCTCAAATTACAAACTAAACAACTCAGAAACCGATTCATTCGCGCCGATATCCAAAATCAACCCCACCTCTGCCGTTACTCCATCAAACTGAACATTCTATTAAGCAAATTCGTGTGTTCTGTTGCTCTTATCCCTGTAGTGTATTAACTAAGCCCCGGCATTAATTAGAGTGTATAGGTGGCGGTAATAATAATCCACGCATAAATTTAATAATGCCGACCGTGCCAGGGCCCACGCGTCTCTCGGGGGTGTTGGAGGGGGTACCTAAGTTATATATACGCACAACTGTCGTGCGAACAACGCCCATCTGTCGGCGCTTAAATCGATATAGGTAGGCGCAAGTCGTTTGAATAATTAAATCGTTCGGGTAAAGAATAGTACTTTGCGCGGTTATTAATGCGTTTATGTGGGAATTTTGAAATAGACGGTGTGATGTAGGGATTATAGGTGATATAGACATTAGGGATCAGGAATTAACTCCATTTGTTTGCCTTACTAAACACTAACCACTTTTAGGCAAGAATTAACTCGTATGTGCGTAGTTTATTACATATCAAATAAATGTTAAAAATCATAGGAATCAAATTTTATACTATTTCGTATACAGGGTTTTCCACCGAACTGGCTGGTTAGAAGTTTTCCGGCTTAACGAAATTCCTCAGTTTTAAAAAATTGGGATTTGCAACAATTTGGCACTTACTTTCTTTCTAAAATATTTTCACCTCTTTTGCACTTTCGGTTAACCGGAAGTCGCCACGAACTTTGTTATTTTAAATGGAACACCCTATATATTATTATATTTTTGAATTTACCATAAAATTCTATGACGATTACCATTAGGGTATCATATACCTATCTTCAACTGTTTCTAAGATATTACGATTTTTGTTAAAATTTTGACATTTACATTGTTGTATGTAATTGATTAATTCTCACTTGATTTAAGTGTCAGAAATCTCCGACTTTGAAATCAACAAGTACTAACATTGTTTTACCAAAACGTAGAAAAAAAATTTAGTGACATTATACAGGGTGTTTAAAAATTAGTGACATATCCAAGAATTTTGAATGTTGCAAAACTTAATTTTTTCAAATAGAACACCCTGTACATTTTTCTATTTTTGGATGTACAATTAAATTCTATGCCGATTTGCTGTAGCATTCCCTATACCCACCTTCAGTAGTTTTCTTTTAAATTACTCGTTTTGTTTATTACTGCTTTCAAATGGCCGAATAATTTCTATCTGGTGGGCCATGACATTAACATCACAACAATTTATTATTAGTAAGTATTATTGTTATAATCATTGTTTGTTACACGTCGCGTGTTCAGATCGATGAATATTATTGTGGAACTTATGAATTAGATAATGAAAAATATTGGAGGAGCTTATTCTAACCTAGATACTATAAATTTATTTTAGATTCACTGAGAATGCAGGAAGAACTTATAGAGAATTCAATGTAATTAAAGGAATTTATTGGTTGTTAATATATCTAACGGAATCCAGAAATTTTTGAAATAATTTCTCTTAATAGCTTGGTATCAAATTAAGGGAAATGGCATAAACGATAACGACGACAACATAACAAAAATTGTTTCACTAAAACGTAGTGTGCTTGTCAGACAAATGTTTTAAAGTTTTTTAATTTTTTTTTAATATTAAAATATTTTCAAAGTTATAAAGGTTTTTATGAAGAATATTTAGATACATGCATACTTAACAAATGCAATTTACAAGCAGCATAAACTTGAACCATGACATAGAGCATAAAAAAAAATGCTGATTGTGAATTCTGTTTACGTCCAACCATTTTATTATTCGACGTCTTAATGTGTCGCCTTATACTTTTTCTCACTTCAACTGGGTCTAATTCATCAAACGTTCTCGTCACACGAATCATTAAATCTTGCTTGGTAGTACCGAAAGTTGCGTACAGTGTGTAATTTGTGTAATGTATTATTTCAAAGTTTTCTGAATTTTATTAGATATATTAGCCGAAAATAAATTCCTATAATTACCGTAAATTCTCTATAAGTTCATCCTGCATTCTCAGTGAATGTAAAATAAATTTAAAGTATCCAGGTTAAAATGAGCTCCTTCAATATTTTTCATTATCTAATTCATAAGTTCCATAATAATATGCATCCATTTGAACACGCGACGTGTAACAAACAATGATTATAACAATAATACTTACTAATAATAATAAATTGTTGTGATGTTAATGTCATGGCTCACCAGATAGAAATTATTCGGTCATTTGAAAGCGGTAATAAACAAAACGAGTAATTTAAAAGAAAACTACTGAAGATGGGTATAGGGAATGCTACAGCAAATCGCATAGAATTTAATTGTACATCCAAAATAGAAAATGTACAGGGTGTTCTATTTGAAAAAATTAAGTTTTACAACATTCAAAATTCTTGGATAGTCACTAATTTTTAAACACCCTGTAATAATGTCACTGAATTTTTTTTCTACGTTTTGGTAAAACAATGTTAGTACTTGTTGATTTCAAAGTCGGAGATTTCTGGCACTTAAATCAAGTGAGAATTAATCAATTACATACAACAATGTAAATGTCAAAATTTTAACAAAAATCGTAATATCTTAGAAACAGTTGAAGATAGGTATATGATACCCTAATGGTAATCGTCATAGAATTTTATGGTAAATTCAAAAATATAATAATATATAGGATGTTCCATTTACAATAACAAAGTTCGTGGCGACTTCCGGTTAACCGGAAGTGCAAAAAAGGTGAAAATATTTTAGAAAGAAAGTAAGTGCCAAATTGTTGCAAACCCCAATTTTTTAAAACTGAGGAATTTCGTTAAGCCGGAAAACTTCTAACCAGCCAGTTCCGTGGAAAACCCTGTATATTAAATTATTTGTCGTTAACCTCAATTTTCTTTAATTTAGGCTTTGAATAATTCCAAAATTACGTAATTAATGACTGTGACATCCCTCTCACATTTCCATTTTACTTACCTACTGTATTCAAACCAAGCGGCACCTAATTTCTGTATCACCCGTAATAAGCAAGTATGAACGGGGGCCAACCGCATAGCAGACACTCTTAATTATAGAAAATTGTTAGCATAAGTAGCTCGTTTGGTAAACGAAACCGTTAAATTTCCGTTCCGAGGTGCGTAATTAGACCTTATATACGCCTTAGTTACGTCGTACGCATTTTGTGGCCGGAGTTTTCATGAATATTTCAAAATTACCATCCCCTAGTTTTATATGGTCGTTCGGCGTATAGAAGCGAATTTATATAGGGAGAGCTACGTATAGATTGAAGAGATTGCGTTCATGCATATGCATACATTAATATTTGATAAGATGCGTCGTCCCCACCGGGTTTTGGTCAGTTTTTCTGGACTTTTAAAACATATTATTTAACGGTCACGCTGATGCAGATACGGATCTTAATTATGTTATGTACATTTTCGGTTTTGCGTAAGTTTCTGATGTAAGCATGAATCGTTAATGGTAAGGTTAATGAGTTTTGAAACCGTGAGCTAAAATTATTTTATCATCATGAATGATCATGACAGTTACGCTTTGTAGTGTAAGTTAAGTTAGGAACCTAATTTTATAAAACAAATACCTCAGGGGCAGATGGCAATAATTTTCGTGTCCGTATTCCAAATTTAATTTTGAAAACCTTTTAACCCCAAAGCTATGCCCGCCAATCAAATACATACATACACACAAAAAAATAATTACTCAATTTGAATATAAATGCATCACATTGAATATAACATAACTTGCAACCACAGAATTGCATTGATATGTCAACAGAAAGACGTGGAAAATTGTTGTAATTCGGTTTCGTCAAAATGCCCTGTGTATACATGGTTGCCTACTTATTGTACAATAATTATTGCTTTTTACATAGTAATAAGTGTTGAAAATTTTTAAATGTATTTGTCTCATGATCTTATAGAGACACCTAGCTTTACCTTATATTAAATGTAAGGTGATTCCAGAATTTTGCAATAATTATTTATTTTAATTTTGTGTAAACATCCCCAGTCCATTTGGTCACATGGTAATTCTCATCTATGTATTAAACATCTTATATTCCCCTCACTTCGGTGAAATTAACGGACTCTCTGAGACAGTTTGCCCCCTGTCGAAAGACAATCGCTATCAAAGTCTGTTAGAAAATTCCAATTCAAAAGGATTTTTTTTATTGTTTGGTTTCTTTCGATTATGTTTTGGAGTGTCATTGATAATTGCTCAAAGCTATTTACGTCTGTTTCTTTGATATCTAATATTTGGTGTGTTAATTTTTTTAATTTTGTATCGTTTTTTCGTAATATCTGCCCGAGAGAAAAAAAGTGTTGTATTTAACTTAATAAAATGTGTATTGAACACTTTTTCTTTTCACAATATGAGCAATGATATTTAGTGTCAATGCAATACGTAAAAAAATGTTAAATTGCGTTAGTTAACTGAATAATAATAAATGTTATAAGAAACAGACTACGCGTGATTCTTTGAACATGTACTTAATTTTCTATTAACAATTTCTACCTGCTAATTGAATAATATAACAACATTATCTCAACACAGTTACTTGTTGTAGACACGCGAAGTAATAATTGTCTCTATAATTTTATAATATTGGTTTAGCACTATAAAATGTTGATGCAAAACTTATATTGTTTCATTTAACCTACCTGTAGTATTCATCGAATGACTATTTGCATGTAATTCAACACCTTTAGGTGGTTATACGAAAAAGATATTCTTGTTAGTGGAACCATTCTCGATTTTGCTTAAAATCACGTTACTGATCGGGCGAGTTTTTAATTTCATCGATGGATCCATCGATTACTGTATCATTAATGTATTAAATAGAGATATACTGTAATCGATGGATCTATCGATGAAATTAAAAATCCGCCCGCACATTCAGCAATTAGTCCATTGATAGCAACGCATAGCTATATATTGCCTAACTAGGAAGACTATAGTAGGTAATAGTAGAAAAACGTTTACGGCATTATATACTAAACTTATATTAGCTTAATAACATAACTAAAAAATTACAAAGGTTTTATTCATACATTTGAAAGGAAAGTGCAATTTAACGTTTCATAATAAATCATTAATAACAACATTTAACCAAAATTCGTTATCAGCATTTACCGATTTCGTAATATTACCCATCAAATAATCATTATTTTCAACGGAATTGGTTTTTAATCATCATATTAATCGATTTACTTTTAGAGGCCAAATGATTTTTACGATTACATTTATCACATATTTTACCATAAGCTGGACAACTGTTTTGCGCATGCGTAAAATTACAACGTGTACACCGACCTGTTCGAGAATTGTTCGAATCCGTTACAAACGATCTTATTTGAATTTGCCGGACACCTCTTTCCAATGATCTTCCATCCTTGTGCGGCCCTTGGGTGAAACGTGTCTTCTGTCTTGCTCCTGCATCCGGCTGTCGATCGATGTGTTTTCCAGCGTAATTTCAATATTATTTAAAATTTCTCGAACTTCCTTTCCTATACAGTGTAACAGCGTCGCTGCTTGTATTTCGGCTGTTTTCTCACTGCAATGACTCGCGGTAGAATATAATTCCCAATCTTCTTTGAATTGCCTCCAATTTTTTGCTAGTTCGCCCTCCATTTTCATCTTTTCGGTTGAGATATATTCTCATTTTGTTTTGTTCCTTTCTGAACCTTTTTTTATAATTTGTTGCAATTTTTTTCCTTTCACTGATTTTTTTTTGTTTTTGTTTTTTATTCTGACGGCGCCATGTTATATATATATATATTATATATATTATACTCCGCGATGGGTTTTGATTATCTTTATCACTTACAAATAATACGGTATGCTTTACGCGCATACGAAAATTACGTCAGATGAAGTTAAAAATGGCGCCACATATTTAAATATTATTATATTAAAATCGATTTCGACCGTGAGGGTTTTGTTAATGTGAAAGGTAAGATTAAAAAATCCGGACGGGGTTACGGAACATATTTTAAAAACGTTAAGGTGTTTTCACGATTCAATTTTCTAGAAAAACCACGAAATTCGCTACAATTGTAGAAATAAACACGATCGCTACTAGATGGCGACAAGATAGATAAAGTAAATTTCAACTTAAAACGGGCTTTTTTAAAGAAAAGCTGCATTTGAATTGCATTAATTGGTAGTTGTGAATAATTTGGATTTTAACATGTTGCTATTTACCATACATGTATTTTATTGTTTTCGATACGCTCCTTAATTACGTCATCTGACCGGACTTGACGAATTTGAGATTCAAAACGAGCATACCGTATTATTTGTACCGTGATCTTTATTATTCAATATTAATGTTACAGAAACTTACAAACATATGTCTTATTGCTACGGAGGTTGGATACTGACTGACTATACGTATGTGCGATCACCTATATGTAATAGTATTAAATATTACATTTCATTGAGTTAACACCGATAGTAAATATTTAAAGAACACCTTTTTCAAATGTCAAATCGACAATTTGTGGGATTAAACAACAAGATAAAATATTGTTACGTCGCTGAACACTATAATCTTGTTAAATGAACTCGAAAGTGTTGCAACAATATAAATATGTTTTTCAAAATAGATGCAATTGATTCACTTAAATGCAACATGGTTAAATCAATGCTCAAATTCGTGACACTACGAAAAATGTTGAAATAACCATTTCATTTCTCTCAGTGTAGAAGATAATAGTACTAAATGTGAAAAATGTTGTACATTATTTTGAAGACACAGTCGATCTCTACGCTTCATGTTCTCAAAACCATTGCGAAGCTCTTCGATTGTATGGTGTCTGGTCTGAAAAAAATGGTATACTTTAAATATGGGCGAATAAAATAATCTAAAATTGTCAAGTCCGGAGATCTTCCAGTAAAATCAATAATTCTTGTATCGAGAAATTGTTCCAAGAAAGATTTATGTGCCGGTGCATTATCTTGCTGAAAAAAAAATGCTTCTGTTAATTACTATATGTACTTAAATAATAATAATAATAATAATAATAATAATAATTGTGTATTTATTATAAGACACTTAGATAGTGTATATAACAGAGTCAAAAAAGAAAAAAATAATGAAAAGGAAAGAAATCCATCACTGCATACAAATTCAAGCAAAAGAAATAAAATAAATTATGGGTGGCAATAATGAACAAAACAGGTTACATTCTAATAAATTAAAGTTGATTCTAAGCTAAAACAAATTAGAACAAATATTCTATTGCTATTAAACAAATAAAAAAGAAATTGCAAAAGAAATATAAACTTAAATTGAAGACTAAACTAATACAGTCTATTAACTTAAAATTCAATTTAAAAAAAAGCGAGTGAGCACACTACAAGACAAAAAAAAAATATAAATATATATCGGCAAAAAAACAAATTAAAATTCATTCAGGGAATAAAATAATTTTTCTAAAAGGAAACTTAAACTCTTTCTAAAACATACAACAGACCTACTTTCCCTTATTGGCACTGGTAATTTATTGAAAAACGCTAGACCGAGATTATACGCTCCAGAGTGTGTCATGAACATGGTGTACTGAGGTGGCACTATTTTAGAAATACCCTGTATAAATTTAACCGTATACGATATTATTGCATATATTCAACGCATTCAAACGATACAACGAAACACAACCTGCCAGCTGTCCCCGTTCAAGTTGTCGCCGTCATAAATTCAAAGGGGAAACCGTGACTCATTTAAACTCCGCATGATAAATTAATTTGATGGACTTTTAGAGGTCGCACAGTACACAATAACGAAAACAGCACACTGCGACCGCAGAAAACAATGACAACACATAAACAAACAACGCTTACCAAGTAAAGACAATAATATAATATAATGAGTGGCGATTACAATCATTATATTGTTCGAGTTAAATCTCGCAATTAGCATTTAACGACAATCCCTGCGATTTTTTTTTTACATCGTGCGTCGTTGTTTGTAGTAAGTGTTTAAAAAGGAAAAAATGTTGGAATCGAGTTACGAAAATTCGCCTTGAGAAGAAGGGAGATAGAAATATTATCCCGTAGTATACCGGAGCTATTTTTAACATTCGTAGGATCGCATATGTATATACAATACCTTACAGCGACCTTCAAGGAATAATAGAAGCGTTTTTTAGGTTTCAGAATCTAGGCATTCGTTATGTATCCTTTTTTTATTATTGTAAAGTGCGTTGCGCGCACGCTTGGATATATCTACGTGTGAAATTAAACGAATTTGGCGCTTTTGTGTTGCCAGTGTTCGCGTGTGCTAGTTTATCCAGATGGCCTTGGCACCGAAATCTTCTTTTCAGAATTTGAATAGACGCTTACATAACAATGCAAAACAAATTGGATTTTTAGAAGTCTGAAGGTGTATACTTATTTGCGTTTTAATTTACATATAATGTAATATATCGACATAGGAAAATTAAGATGTTAAGAACATATTTGAACAATTATTATTAATTCTAGATCACACGGTGTGTGTTTTTTTTTAAATGTTTTCATTAATATCCAAGTGTTGCCTGTACATACAAAAAATAATTACTCAATTTTAACATAAATACATCACATTGAATATAACATAACTTCCTATACAGGGTGTATCCGATATAGAGGTAAATATAATAATATGTAGCAGCTATAATGATATATGATCAAAAAGTCTTAATGCACAGGTGGTCTATCTGTAAGCATTAACGAGAAAAAAAAATATTTTGTAAATGCCGTGGGCTAGAGCCGCACCTGTGCCCAACCTACACACTAAAGAAATTTTTGGTAAAATTCCTGTACCGTTTTGGTGCAATTTTGTCACCCTAAAACCGTGCATGAATTTTACTGGCGCAAGTAAACTTCCTACTTTCATGTAATTTCTGTAGGATTTTTTCATTTAGCACGGAAAGCTCCTTTGTATAATTCCCTCGGCACTGGAAATTTCCATAGAAAATTTCCAAGTGTTAGAAAAATTACGAAGTATTTTTCCTGATATACTCGGAATATTCACTAGGAAATTTCAGTTATAACTGAAATTTACACAGGAAAATTCAGTTAGAATTGAAATTTCCTCATGAAAATTTTGTTAAAACTGAAATTTCCATAGGAGAATTCAATTAAGATTGAAATTTCCACAGGAACATTCAGTTGAAATCGAAATTTTCACAGGAAAATTCAGTTAAAGCTGAAATGTCATTAGAAAAGCTACTTTTTTTCGGAGTATTTTTCCCGAGCAGGAAAAGTATGTAAGAGCTGTTATTTTTGCAAATCTACTACTGATTGGTGCTTTCGGAAAAAGGTTATTTCTAACTCAAGAGTCAGAAACAGTACACAGAATATAATTTTTAGATTTTGAGATAGGTTTTGCATTTTTATTTTGGTATTTGATGATTAAAAAATTTGATATAAATTAATATACGAACGTAAAAGTTAAACGCAAGGTATGAGATTAAAAATCAGCATTTTAAGAAAACTGTTTATTTATTGAGTATCTATTGACAAAAGCATGAAAAACGCAACTTCTTTGTAGTGGACCACTAACCTGAAAAGAAACCAAACTGAATACATGTCGATTTGATATGGAATTTGGATTTGTAGTCGCAGAATATTGGCCGAATTTATAAATTTCATTGAATTTATCATTTAAGAATTCATATTGAACTACATCTAATTAAAACACATTTGAAATGATGCGAATCTCGTTACAAAAAGAACACTCTACCTGGTATTAAACATACATGACAACGCGTCCGTTGCTTGATGTGGATAGATTTTTGGACATGTGCCGTGTCAAATATGCATAATTTTACCAACGATTCGCTTACAGTTCCATAGGGTTCTCTGTAGACTACTATATGTATGTCATCAACATGTACAAGAATATCCAGCAATCTACAGAATAGAATGTTCTGTGCAGTTATGAGCGAGACATGACAAATTAGTGCAAATATATAATAATAGCAGTCATACTTCTGTACATATTTAGAAAATATAATCTAGGTACTTACCTCTGAATTTTCTTTCCTTTCCCACTGATATCGCAATTATGGACTCCACATAGCGATTACAAACAACTACTAACGACTATGCAGGATTAACATAATCACCCCACACACCAGTGTGCGCATGCGTTCACTTATAATTTACTCTTACGTGGGAAATTTCCCGTAATTGCCACTGTAATTTTGAATTTGAATGTAATTTTCAGGTATTATTAAGAAATTTAAAAATTTTTACTTAATAAATTTCCCGTAGAATTAAAAAAAGACTCCTATAATGAGGTAAATTTTTGGAATTATAGAAAAAATCCCAAATTCAGTAATTTTCCCCTGCTTTGTTACTTTTACTTCTTACCAGTAAGGAAAAATTTTACTTTTTGGAAGGAAAATTACCAACTTTTTTTAGAGTGTAAATGCTGTCCCGAGTATACCCCCACATACCACTATCATTCAGCCATTACCGCTGTTAGTTTTGTGTGGACCGCCGCTTGGAGATGCAAGCCACTTCGAACATTTTATTTAATTCTTCCCGTCTCGAAAAACGATCCTTTTCAGGACCATCATGATTTCATATAAAAAAATCGAAGCTTGATGCATCGGCAAAAGCGCGTGAATGTATAGATTCATTTTCCGCGATATCATAGTAAAAAGGCGTGTTTGCAAATTTTCTGTATCTACATTTATTTCTGCGTAATTCGATTCAATTCATCTTGCGTTATATGATTAAATAAATCCAAAAGAAATAACTCAGATTCATGTGGTACCGTTTATTAACAACTAACTCTCGATTCAAGAAAGCAAAAGAAAAATATTTACTTTTTTTGTAACTACTGAAGTCGCATATCCGGTGAAACTCGAACGTCTTATCAGGATATTAAAAATAATACTTTGTAGACTTACGTAGAATGTTCTTAACAAAAAAGGAAAGTTTATTTTATAAATGCCTCAGTTTTGCTATTTTTACAAGGGCCTTTATGTATTCAGAATGACGTTAAATGAACTTACGGCACATTAAGAATAATACTAAATGAGTGCAATGTATTTATACATAATACCACGTTTAGCGTGTGCTTAACATGACGTTTCCTTGCATCAGGCCTGGACTAAAGAATTTTTGGCTTTAAATTTTACTTTTTTTTTTTAATGATGAAATCCGGTTTCGTTGGATTTGTGCTTTATATGTCGTGTAGTTAACACCCAAGCAAAATTTACTTTTTTATTTGATACACCCTGTATATATAAATCAGACACAATACAAACTAAAATTACGATTTAATAAATATTGAAAGAGAGTTTGTACACAAAATATGATCAATATTTTTTAACATCCCAGCATAAACTCCAAACATGAGAATGTATACTGTAAGCACACACATTTACACGTTTTATTATTCTGTTTGTACTGCAAATATCACGATGAATATTTTAATATCACGCTCTCTCTGTTCTCGCATATGTATAACGTTTTCAGTTGAAGTGTTATTTAATGTCCGTTTTATTCGGCGGCAAAGGTATGGGAAAGTTTTAACTAACGTGACTGTAATCACGACGACATGTAATTCAAGGTTGTTGTGATCGATAATCGCCCAGTTTGAAGAGTTATTATTTGAACGTCTGACGAAATGATGGGAGATGAGAAAGTTGGCCGTGTATGGCCGTATGGTAATAATAAATGCTTCATAGGTGGTCAAAAAGAACACTTCGTTGTTTTGATGTGAAGGGTACTTCAATAGTCGATGATCAACAGATGGCGCTGTTAGTCGAAAATAACCTTGGATGCAACTGATTCCGAATTCACTTGAATTCATTTAACCAACCTAGTCCTACCAACGTTTTATCGTAACGTGTCCTACCAAGGTGTGCCTCACAGGCACACATCTATTTGTACACATTGTTGATGTAAATAATAGTAAAATATGCATTATTTATTTCATGTAGTAGGTATACAGTAAGATTAAAACATATAGAAAGAATATTGTGTGTCAGAAGATATAATTTAAAAATAGTACAAGATAGTAAAATATTTGAAAGTTATTTATGTAGTTTGCAATTTGTGCACGTGAGTATTTTCTCTGAATATTCACACAAACGTTTGCTTACACTATCACATAACTGTGTTGACATTCTGCTTTCTTGATGGGCAAATATAGCACCGTTTTCGTTTTCTTACTTCTCGAGCCGAAGACTCCCTGTGGTTGGTACTTGATTCAACGTAGTTTGTATCAATGAAGTATGACTTTATGCAAGCCACTCAAACTACGACGTCTAATTTGCCCAGTACTAATTTCTCGTATAGAAATTTTGCGAAGTCTTCGTTTTTTGAAAATATGCCAGTCAGGATGGATATTTCTCCAAATGACAAATGAAGCTACTCCACACACAGCAATTATATTGAAAAAATAGACCAAAGGCCACCTATTAGTTTTGCGTTTCACTGAATATGTATGTACCATCTGATCAAGTGTATCCACCCCTCTTTCGTGGAATTGTAGTACTTATCGATTTCAGATTTATTTTTATTTCCTCATCAATGGTGGAGTCGTTGTGCATTGTAGATAATAATATGACACAGCGATTTTTCTTAGGTACATAAGATACCAAAGTCATTGTCTTCTGAAAACCAAACAAGTTGCTTTCAATATTCCGTCGCTGTGAGGTAAAAAATTTGGTGGTATGCAGCGCTTATTTTTCTGAGCGTTCCTACACAAGTTAGGCCTTTGGTAAGCAAACTGGATGCAAGCTCGTAGCCGGTGGAGAAATTGTCGAACGTAATATTCCTTTTAGTTCTCAGAAAAGGTTCACAAAGGTCTTCAACCACCTTTTGCGCTAAGTTTTCTGCTCTGTTGAGACCTTCTTTTCCTAAGTACGGTATACCACGTAACGGATAACTAGTTCCACTATCGCATATCCACCAAATTTTCATACCGTACTTATCTGGCTTGCTTGGCAGGTACTGTCGGGAAAGATACACGACCTCTAAAAAGCACCAGTTGTTCATCGATGGTTAGATTACTGCCAGGAAGATAATATTTCAGCAAGTTTGTATTAGCACGGTCCCACAGGCCTCTAATTGGTGCCAACTTGTCCTTTTGCCTTCGGAGGGTTCTGGTCGCTTTATCGTCAAAACGAATAAATCTTAGTAATTGAGTAAATCTATTTCGTGACATACACGCTCGATAAACAGGATTTCCATATAAAGGATTCCATAGCTCATTATAGTCCACCATTCCGTGTTTATTTCTTCCAGCAGTAATCAAAAGGCCCAAGAAAGCACGGATTTCAACGTCGTCAACTGGTTTCCACAAATCGTCAAGAATACGAACAGCCTCCTTATTAGTGAAAGTAACCACAATACCAATATATCATCAAAAAATCAAAAATTGAATGCGTCACAAGGAGTATCAACATGCACTCCAGGTGGAAGTTTCACTTTGTTCAAAGCTGTTGTAATTATGTTGTGTGCACGTGTTTTTCCCTTGACAATCGGCGTGGCATTCCACTCGGTACCATCTTTTCCAATAAACGTTTGCGAATGGCCGGGCGGTTCATCATTAGCATCACTATCGTCACTTCCTTCTTGTTCATCGCCAGTTTCTTGATAATCCGCTTCACTAGAAAAGGTTTCGTCATTTGGCTCTTCTTCATCTTCACCATCATTTACATTCCTTCCCAAATCCTCATCACTTTCGTACAATGCATCGAGCAACTCCTTTTCAGTTAGTGGCCGGCGTCGGTCCGTCAACCAATCGGTCATACTTTCTGCATAAATTTCAAAACCAAATAAGCATAAAACAACAAATCTATTTTTACTGGGGTCAATCAAACTTTATTTTGCTTACCTGGTCTATACTATACTCTCCACTAGGTAAAAGAAATAAATTTAACCAATAGACACCTAAAACGGCCAATGCGTTCGTTAGGAAAGTTACAAATACACTGATAGCAATGCAGTTTGTAAGCTGACTGTTTTAGCAAAACCCATTTAGGGAATTCCCCTTCATATGCAACTGGAAGTTCTTACATACAAGGGGAAAGTCCCGAAATATAAAGCATATCTTATTACGGGGATTTACCCACATACTAGTTTAAATAACGTAGCAATGCATTTTATAGTATAATAACAGTATGTGCCTCAAAGACACACCCTGGTAGGACGTGTCGGTAAATTATGTTTAATTTTTTTAGTAAAATACGAAAAATATTTTAAAAAAATTTTATGTCATTCTGTGTTAAATAGTTTATTTTGAGAATACAAAAATCCTCCAGTCTGTGGGCAGTTAACTTACAAAGTTCCAGCAATTTCAAAATCAATTGTGCCTCAAAAGTACACCTTGGTAGGTTTAGGGTTAAATTTTCAAGAACGATTCTAATTTCCTGATCAATATAATATAAGAGTACACTATTTCATGTCGAGAATAATAGTTTGTTTAGTATCAGACTGTAACTTTAACAATATTTCAAATAAGTATATTTGGAGAATCCACATTATTGTAACAACATTCCCATTAGTTTGCATAACATGTTTAAATAATTAGTAATGCAAAACGCATTCCTTTTTACTGGTTTAGCCATCATAATTCCCTACATTGTCCACTAATTACAATACTTTTCCGTATTGTACACCTAATTTGGCGCGGTTTAGATGCACTTGCGCCTCTATAGAAGGATCGTTAAGGAACAGTTATACCATATGTAATAATAAACCGAGTTTCTGAGTGTCGTATAACAATAAAATAACTCCCTGGCGGCATTCGTAAACTAATTCGTGGTAATTACCATCTCCCGATGCGTATATACAGAAACTGGTCTAAACGCGTGCTCGCATAGTTTCTGGGGCCCATAAAACTTTTAACGGTCCGCCACTTCTTAACCCTCGTTCCGTGTTGATGGAGAATGTCGCAAATGTTGTCGTAAATTGCTGCGTTTAAATCTATCTGTTTTGAAGTCGGTTCGTGGCCATTTCTGGCACCGCGGAACATGTGTACAGGCTTGGTCAAAACGTGTGAGCGTTTCTGGTATTGCAGGGCGTGATAAAATAGAAATGTATTGAGATTAAGATGAAACGCTTTCAGTAATCTTAGTTGATAGTTCTAATTTGCTTATAGTAATCCTAAGGATCGAACAAGAAGTCGTATGTATATCATTCCTAATGCCAGATGTGTAATTTAGGTAGTTTGATGAATTTGGAGAGCCAAACGTGGTATTATGTATAAATACATTGCACTCATTCAGTATTATTCTTAATGGTATGCCGTAAGTTCATTTAACGTCATTCTGAATAAATAAAGGCCCTTGTAATAATAGCAAAACTGAGGCATTTTAAATTTCTTCTTTTTATAAAATAAACATTCCTTTTTTGTTAAGAACATTCTACGTAAGTCTACAAAGTATTATTTTGCAATTAGTGCCGTGACCATACCATTTATTCCACTAGTGCCGTAATAGGGTCTATTACAGCACTAGTTGCGTAATAGAAATGGAACATTTAAGCAGATTTATTTTAAGTTGGTCACATTGCAACAGAAATGGAGATGTCAATATGACATTTTGTAAGCAAGTTTGAGGTTATTATATTATTAAAATTCATTGTAAGATTTGATATTTTTAATTAATCTTTGAAATAGTACAACTATTATAAACATTTATATTAACGTTTGAATTATCTTTCGAAGTGATAGTGATACCGTGTGCAGTAGAAACATTCTGTTGAAAGTTATCGTTCTCCGCGATAGTGATATTGCTTCTGTTGGAGTACTCAAACTGTGAAACATTCCCAGAAGTTCCAGGTAGATTCACATTATTTTCCTGTGCAAACATATTTCCAACATCAATTTTATTTTTCATAGAAGAGGCAACGTAACCTTCAGCAACAGCCGTGCTTTTCCAGCCACCTAATCGTTTTATAGTTAAATATCACCTCCAGTATTTGCTATATGTGTCGCACTGGATCTTCTAAAACAATGTCCTGTATAAAGATGAGGATCTGGTAAATGAAGAAACTGGCAATTGTTTAGGAACATTTCCCATGGTGTTAATA
Organism: Protaetia brevitarsis; assembly: GCA_004143645.1. Lineage (NCBI taxonomy): Eukaryota > Metazoa > Arthropoda > Insecta > Coleoptera > Scarabaeidae > Protaetia > Protaetia brevitarsis. The sequence continues at coordinate 71,279 of RXPK01003799.1, forward strand.
CCGATAGGGCTATTAATTAAGCAGCCATGACGATAAGTTAGAAAAAAACGTTTGTGAGTAACTGTTTTAGGCCGCAGATTATTATATTTTTTTATAAGTTCGATGCAGTTTACATCAGTCACTGCGAACATTCTAGGTACATTGTTTTTTGTTTTAGGTATGTTGACTATAATGGAATCGGAATTGTATTGAAGATCTTCCACACATATATTAATTAATTCTTCTCGCCTACAGGCTCCATTATATCCTATTATCAAAATAACCTAGAATATAAAGAATTTACAAAAAAGTAACGAAATAAAATCAACACTAACCTTTATAGCTAAGTATATTTTATCATCGGCTTGTTTCAAAAATCTATGAATATCTTCTTCTTCTAAAATTTTAGATTTTTTTGTTTGATAACCTTTAGATAGCCGTTTTAATAATGCTTGAAGTTTCATATATTTTGATATATCCACATTTCTATGTACATTTAAACACGATCATAACAACGAATAAATCGACCATAATGATGACGATTTATAATCTTTACGTAGCATTTCAAAATAAGCAAGTAAGACGTTCTCAGAAATATGAAAAATTTTTTTTTCTTTGCACCATTTTTCAAAATTTTTGTATCGCTTTTGATACATAGTGTACGATTTCTCCGGAACTAAATTATTAATGGTTTTTTCAGCAATTTGCCGTATTTCAGGCGGAGTGCATGAAAATGTTGTAGAACTCATATTAAATATTATAGTATAGTTACTTTAGTAATATAATATATAACAAATTTCAAAAATGTGTCAATTTTAAATTAACTTGTCAATTTAAATCTTGTGCCAAACCAAGGTGACAACTGCCACAAAATTTCGCTGGATTATCAAATTTTTCTCGTTTTGCTTTTACAAAAAGAGAAATTTTAAAACTAATTGCAAAAAATAGCATAAAAGACACGTTTCATTTGACATTAAAGCACTCATTCAGTTTTTAAACTCTGAATTCGTACTTTGAAACGTCAAAATGAAACTTGTCTTTTAATATACTATCTTAATATCCTGATAAGACGTTCGAGTTTCACCGGATATGCGACTTCAGTAGTTACAAAAAACGTAAACATTTTTCTTTTGCTTTGTCGAATCGAGAGTTAGTTGTTAATAAACGGTACCACATGAATCTGAGTTATTTCTTTTGGATTTATTTAATCATATAAAGCAAAATGAATTGAATCGAATTGCAGAGAAATAAATGTAGATACAGAAAATTTGCAAACACGCCTTTTTACTATGATGATGCGCGAAAATAAATCTATATATTCCTGCGCTTTTGCCGATGCAACATGCTGCGATTTTCTTTATATTAAAGCATGATGATGCTGAAAAGGATCGTTTTTTCGAGACGGGAAGAATTTAAATAAAATGTTCGAAGTGGCTTGCACTCCAAGCGGCGATCCACACAAAACTAACAGCGGTAATGGCTGAATGATAGTGGTATGTGGGGGGACAGCATTTAGGTCGGCTCTAGCCGACGGCATTTATAAAATATTTTTTTTCTCGTTAATGCTTATAGATAGACCCCCTGTGCATTAAGACTTTTTGATTGTATATGATTACAGCTGCTACATATTATTATATTTACCTCTATATCTGATACACCCTGTATACACACTAAAAAAATTTTGATAAAATTCCTGTACTGTTTTGGAGCAATTTTGTGCCTCCTAAAACCGTACAGGTATTTTACTTTTAGAAGTAATATTTCTACTATAAGTAAAGAAACTTGTGTATAAAATAGATATCTACGTAGGAAAACAGGAAGAATAGAATGAGGGAGGCATTGCCATCCATTTCGCTAGAATTGTTGAAAATTAATCAATTCAATATTGCTAAGAGTTTTATTATAAACACAGTGCTATCTCAATAACGCAAGCAATTAAACATTTAATTCCTACAATTAAATTAAAACCATTATAAGTTGAACCGAATGGAGCAAAACAACTTTATTACAGCCGAATAGGTGTGCCACATGTATCAGCAGAATTTTCCCACTGGATTAATTTTAATCAAAACCAGCAGTTGTCAACAGCTCCTTTTCCAACATTCAACAACGACCATCGAGCATGACACAGGAACATAACATGCTCACATCATGCTAATTTTGACCCTGGTACATTAATTAAATTAAAGGTGCCTATAACCAAAAAAAAAAAAAAAAGACATGCGCACGGAATTATTTTTAGAACAGTCGAATTTTTGGACGATGTTCGTACCTACGGCGGCACAGACACCAAAACGCAATTCCGATTGCATGTTCGAGCATCGTTCTGGGAACGTTTACCTGATGGGAACATCGCGCCTTCGATAATTAAATAAATTAGCGGTTTGCGTTAATTTGGCCCATTCTGACCATTGGTTCTGCGATCCGGCTATAGTCAACAGGTGCTTCCCCGTTGCACGAATGAGCATGGGATGTAGAATCTGCGGAGTTTGTGTTCTCTATAGTCTTAGAGGTAGAGAAATACATTTCTTCACTTGAGAGGGTATAGTCATGCAAGCTAAATTTAGAAGCGGGCGTGTTTCTATAGAATTCATTTTTTTATCGTTTTTGTCATAAGTGTTTGATCGACATATTTATTTATTTATTTATATTAAACAATAATAAAAACATGAAAGCTTCACAGATCTACAGGCATCTACACCCGACATCGTAATATTGGTATTTTACCTGACAAAAATAGTAATGTGTCAAACTAACTGTAGTTACAGCCAAATGTATGTGACCACAGAAATTAATTTTCTTTGTACGTATTGCTATGGGTTAGCAACCCATGTTTGCTGAGTGTATTTTGAGTTGCATGTTTTGATTTGCTAAAAACGCTGTTTCAATTTACCGAGTATTTTTCACAATAATGTTTATTTTTGTATAATTTTAGTTTAAGAGTTAATTGTATGATTTAATTAATTAAGTGTTAAGTTTTTTTAAATTAATTCCATTCATTTATTTGTCTTTTGAATGTTGGCGTATTGTTTGTACAATTGCGTTGTACGTTTTTAAGAGAGGGATTTTTGTAAGAAAAACGATTGTAGAGTTTTGTCAAACAGTTCCTTGTTCGACTATTGACGTGAGTAGACGTATTTTTGTATATTATTGATGCCATTTTGTAATTCATTTTGATATTCTAAATTTTCGCATAAATTGAATTTTATGTAGTCCATCAAGGAATTCATTTAGTAATAATTGTTAATATATTGACGTTGTACACGTTGTGGATATAAGATCATTTATTATTTTTGTGCAGGAAGATTCATTTTAGTTTAAAGAGTTAATTTTTCCATTTTTCTATTTTGCTGATTCATTTTTATTTTATCCATCACCTGGGTTTGAGTGAGTAGAAGCTTTGTTCTTGCATTTACTTTACGATTTTATAGATTTCTAGTAATTGTCCACGTTTAATTTATTTTAATTTGAAACCACGTGGATTGATATTGGTATATTTAGGACTATCTTCCTGAACAAACAAATCTTTTGCTTTGCATAAGAAATAACATTGTCCCATTTTAATTAAGAATCAAGTGCAGTTTTTAATTTAGGCCAGGACCTTCAGTTCACGGTTTTTTTCTTCTGCACAATCTGTAATTAAACCCTTTTTGAATAATAATAGAAATTGTTTGTTAATTAGCATCTTTGGGTTGAAAATTCTGTTCTTTTATTTTAAATTAAACCTTTTCAATTTTTAGGGTATTTAAGAAAGTCAGATTTCATTCACTCACAATTTACTTTTCGTGGTTAGATTCAAGTTTTAATTCGCGAGGATAACTCTGAGTTTAATTGTTCTTTGCGTTCACTTTTAAAATTTTTCCGTTTGAGCTAGCTAATTTAATTTCCTTTTTCCTTGTTAATTTCATTTTGCATTTTAAATTCAGTCAGTACACAGATAGATAGTAGTGTTATCTATTTAATGTCATATATACAACAACAAGATGGCTTGTCATTTAGCCTGTGGAGTTAATTGTGGATATAGTTAAATTAATGTATTAGGATCAAAAAATTCTAGTATGGACTCGAAAAACATATTTCGACTTTTGAGAATACTCGAAGTTTCTAACATCATATATCAAGGTGGGTTAGCACTTTATTGCCCAAAGGTACAGTTGTGTTGGAGTTATGGTGACAGGTATTTGGTAAAAGATTTTTTTTAAGTTTTGCCTATACACAATCTTTTTTAACATATGGGATCCTCACAATTCCAAGTTGGATCCAATTTTGTTTGTAATACATATAGACGTTATATTAGAGATGCTGATAGGTAGTATGCGTCAAACGATTATGCTTGTAGATGATGCTACACTCATTTTCAAGTTTAGCAATAAAAACCTCAATATAAAGAGAAAATAGGATTAGAAAAAGCAGAAAAATAAATGGTATATAATGCAAATGACACAATGCCGACAAATTTCAGAAAATCGTCAAAATGTAAATGCCAGAATACATGCTGAACTTAAATGTTAAAATATTTATTCATTATTTGTACCGAATTGTCTTTCGCTCATAAAGAAAGATGTAAATAATTATACTAAGTGCACACAGTCAACTTTCAGAATTCCTTTACGTAAAATTTCTTTCTCACTTAAGAATCAGTTAGACAAGTATTACATATCAAGGCAATAAATTACCACTCAAAATGAAAATGTTACTTCTGTCATTATTTAAAACAGAAATTAAGAAAGTTCTAATTGATTTAACTTTATGTAGTATGGAAGATCTTTTTAACGCTAATTTTGTTGAGGGTAGTTAGTTGGAGGTGCATGTATACTGGACATTATTATTTTTTTCTGTTGACTTTCCTGTGTTTTTCTTTTTGGGAAATGTTACTATTGTTATTAAACTACGTGCCCAAAAAATTGCAACATCTTGAAGGGGCTGAGTCTGGAAGCCGAAATTTTGGAAAGTTTCAAGTAATAAATCATTATTACTAGTTTTTGCAATAAAAAATAATAAAAATTGGAAAAAAAACACCAACAATCAGCAAAAATCACATCCCCATGGTTGTTTATGCACTGTCTAACTCTGCGAGGCATGCTCTTGTGATGGGTTTGTTCTTTGGTTCGTTCGACTTCTTTTAATCACACACAGTCGTGGCGTTTTGTGATTTATTAGTAACAACTAAAGCGATGCCTAGCGTCGGATAACAATATCACAGTCTAATGCTACTACATACTAGCTATGCTTTAATCAATAATGTTCTTACGCTATCCTACTCATCTATCTTATATCTAACCTTACATAAACATGTTTACGTGTTTGTATACTTTGTTTATAAATATTATTTATACCTTAACACTTTGTTGACTAACAAACAAAATATACAGTCAAGCATGTGTACACCTTAACCTACATTTACATATTTATGCTTACGTCTGTAATAATGTCTTGGAATGAGATGCATAGCGTCGGATAACAATATCACAGTCTAATGCTACTACATACTAGCTATGCTTTAATCAATAATGTTCTTACGCTATCCTACTCATCTATCTTATATCTAACCTTACATAAACAAGTTTACGTGTTTGTATACTTTGTTTATAAATATTATTTATATTTTAACACTTTGTTGACTAACAAACAAGGTATTCACATTCAAGCATGTGTACACCTTAACCTACATTTACATATTTATGCTTACGTCTGTACTAGTTTCTTGGAATGAAATGATCAATAGCATCCTGATGTTGTTTCTCATCCCAGGCTTGCTCTATATGATGACGAAGTTCCTGCAAGGTATTTGCTGCTTGTGTTAAACATGTTATGTAGCGACCATCATATCCCACACATACTCTATCGGGTTTAAATCCGGAGAGTGAGCAGGCCAGGAGGGAATTACTACTTCTGATAGATGATTATCAGCGACTTTTACATGCAGCCAGTTTTATTAAGATTTCAGCTTTCAGCCTCCTTCGAGGTGTTTTTTTTTGGCTTTATTTAACACCGTATCATTATGAAAAGCTAAATAATTATAATTTATTCTAAACCTTGTACCCCCATCTAAAAGTACTACACGAATGTATCGACTCCCCACCACATTCATAATGCGAATCATTAACCCCCTCAATGCTACATACTCTACCTGACATTTTTTTTTATTAACCATCATTCTTTTAAAACGTGTAACGTTGCCGATAAAAGTATGACAGGATTGGCATTTTACCTGATAAAAGGAATGATATAGCAGGGTTATTTACAGTCATGTTCAAACATATGCGGCCAAAAGAGAACTCAGTATGGATTCAAAAGATTTGTTTGAATTTTTGACCATACGCAATTTTTTAATATTATATAACAAGTGGTGTGGCATTTTCACTGGTAGAAACCCTATTGTGACGTAGTTAATTATAATTAGGTCAAGAGTATTTGGCAAAAAAAATCTAATTTACATTCAAAAGATTTGTTTGAAGTTTCGATCATAAACCTTTTAATATCATATGACTTGGCGTCTGAATTGCCAACAATGCTGGTGTAGGGAAGTTAATTGTAGTTATGGTCAAAAGTGTATAATTGAAAAAAAAAAAATCAACACAAATTGCTTGTGAAACGTATAGTTTGGTATTTTATATGACATAGATGCTAAATACTATATTATTAGAAATGTCATGCGAACAGAAACATACTTAAATCTAAAGCCAGGAGAGACAAAGAATAAATAAAATCGTGTCAAAAGTGTATTTCTCCATGCTTTATATAATATATTTCCTCGTAAATCCCGCTCATTCGAAAATTTGTATTCATCCGCCCCCTAACGGCAACTTAATGAATCTAGAAGTGTCTAGTTTCGCGCCCAGCAAATAGATTAACTTTATGACTAACTGCTATAGCGCGTTTATACGGCACAATTTCTTCTTAAACGTAACAAGCGGGAACAAGGGCAGGCAGAGAAGATGATTTAGGGCCGCGCTCGAAGAAAGCTCCACGGAAAAAGGGAATGCTTAATTGACTTCGGGATATGCGTATATTACGCTGTGAAGTATATTCAGTAAAAAGCTGAATCACCAGTTTTTGGCGCGTTGCCACCGACGTGAACAGGGCGGAAATGAGCAGGAAATACAATTTGGGGTTGTACGGAGAAGCTTGATTTTTCGACTGTTTCGAGTAATTTTTAATTTAATCCAAGGGAAACTTTGTTATAAGGTATTTTGATTTTGGAAATTAATTTTATACTCCTCTGAAGCCGCGATGCGTCGTGTCCGAATCACCCGCGAGATCTAAACGTTGGGGTTCGTGTCCGATGAATTATTCACGAAAAAAACGTTTGCCACCCCAAAAAAACGGCTTGCGATGGAAGTTGTTGAGGGGTGAATATGTTATAAATGCGCTGGTCCTTCACGAGCGCGCAGTTCCACGAACGAGGTCGGTGCATATTTAATTAAGAAACACACCTTTATATATGAGTCTCGGTACAAATAAAATAGAACCTTGTTAAATATTCTTTATGTTTTGTGGTGTTATATAAGAAATTATTTTAAATTTGTGGTTTGGGCATTGATTGGTGAAATAATCTAACGGGTGTTTGGATTAATATATATATACAAAAAGAGCTCGTTTTCACACTGCAATTAGAATATAATTTTACGCCTATATATCAATGGCGATCTAAATGCAAAATTACATTGTTACACTCAGATAAATACTGGACGTGATATCAATAATCTACATTTATTGAGTGCATTTTCATCGACAGAACTAAATGTGTCATTGTTATGAAAATATATTATTTGGAATCTTTGATTAAGGAGGAGGATACAAGGTTCATTACATAGCGAAATAAATTTATTTTCATTATTATAACAAATCATTGTATATTACGTATTCCATGAATAATATTTCTTATGGTAGCTGTATTTTCATAATCATTTATCAATAAATAATTTTGTACGAATGTAGTATTGTTATTTTCACGTAAAATTTTCATAACGGTATTCACGATATGAACGTAATGAAGTATTAAATGCTACCGCCTTCGTTAGTTCAATGGTTTGCAATTTATTGCAAGAACAAACAGATACCATACCTTAATGAAAAGTGTACGGCAGATTGAATTACCGACTTACGCTGCGGTCGTTGACTGAGTGAGAGTTTGGCATGTGGCTCCTAGAGGGCGTGCAATTTAAATTTTGATCTCTTAGAGGTGTATTGAGAGTAATACTTGAGACTCGATACTGATGAAAGTATATTTGCTCTTGGAGGAATGCTAAAGTCGCTTGATAGGTAGAAACTTACATTTCTATTCCCTTTGGGGATGATTGTTTGGTGATTTCTCCACAATGGACCATGAACCCCTGCTATGATGACGTTCTTATGGTTAATTGTGTGGGCATTTTCTTGCGATGTTTTTTTTTTTTATCTTTTTGGTAATCACCAATGCTTGATATCAATACTTTAATATTGCTTTCACTGCAATCCAGTTAAATAGAGCTACAACGTTTACTCAACAGTGAATTGAGTGAATGAAATGCGATTATTGCATCAATGAATTAAGTTCATTATTTTCAATGATTTCTTATATTGTTTCAGGACCCATTTTTGGTTCAGTGTATCAATGATTTTCTAAAAGAGTGTACTTTTAATAAACAGTATTTAAGAATTACAAACGTTTTTTTTTATATACTAAGAGTCAATTTTAACAGCAGTTTGCATCAATTAAATAGAAGATAAATCGAGCATCGTGAAATATACTGATACACTTGATTTTGATATAGATATTTTTCTTAATTTCATTAATAATCAGTATCCGTCAATAAAATTTACGTTTGAAATTGAGAATCAACACAGTTTACCATTTCTTGATTATTACTTATGATTAAAGAAATACATTCCACTTTGATATACATAGAAAAGCCACACACAAAAATTATATCCACAACTTATCTTATACAAGCAATAAACAAAAATACACAACATTCTTTTTCTTAATAACTAGATTATTGAACATACCGCTTTCGGAAGATAATTATAAAAAAAGAATTAGAATATATATATCATATAGCAGAAATTAATGGTTACAAGAAATGTGTGATAGATAAAGTTGAAAATAAGTTAGAAAATAGGAGGTTATTAAGAAATATAACTACACTTATTCCAGAGAAAATAGTTGAGAAAAGTTTTGCAGATTTAACTTTAATAAATTATGGGTTAACCAGATATTAAACTTGTGTAAAAAATACAATCTTAGTCCGGTTTTCAAATTCTAATACTTTAGAAAAATTAATTTAATATTGAAATTATTGATTTTAAAAAATGTTCTGGGATTTATGAGATCAAATGCGGTGTTTGTAATAAAGTATATATAGGTCAAACAAAGAGGAATGCGGAGATTAGATTTAAAGAGTATTTATATCATATTAAGAATCACAATGCCGATAAATCCGCTTTGGCGTATCATTTTGTTAATACAGGACATACTTTTTCAATTGATGATTTAGAGTTAATTAAGTCTTCAAATTGTAAGAATCTTAATATGTGGGAAGCTATTTATATGAAAAAACATATTAATAGCTTGCTCAATACTGATTTAATACCCCTTAATTACAAATATTTAGAATTCATTGAATATAGTAGTCTGATGATTAATTTTGTAGCTAGGATATACTTACTATATTTACGCATTTAGTATTTGACAATACACTTGTATGTACACCTGAAGATGTTAGCTTAGCTAACGAAATGTACATTGCGTTTTTGAAGATTAAAAAATTTGTGAGACTGAAGTTTATTGGTATTTCCTGTTAGTTAGCAGTTTGCATATTATTTATGTATAAGTTTAGAAGTTGAATGTAACAATTCGTCAGTTGGCATCAGTGTTTGAATATTTGAAATTGTTGCACATAAATTGAATCATTTTTGACGTCACTTAGAAATTCTTGCAAATATTTATGTTAAAAATTATTTATCAATAAAAAGTTCCTATAATTCTCTTTTTTTCACAAAACTTGTCTTTTTGACAACTGTAGATTTTGAAATCGATCTGTGCGATCAAAAATATCCAAAATTCATACCTTGGAGAATCTATGGGATTAGATTAGATTAGATTAGATTAGATTAGGATTGGGGTGGTCTATGGACCTGTTTCACCGCGACCTTTTCAGATCTATTGTGATCCCCTTTTTTTCCTAGAGGATTAATTAGGCCTATCATCTTTGAGAGCGGCTTCTTTATGTAGCTACTAGCTGTGGGGTTCTCCTCCCCCATTACTAGAAACCTTGTGCTCGTCAGACCTTCACGTTGGCACAGCACATGGTGCTTCTTCCTCCTCTTGGCAGTATCTGCAGGTTGCATCATCTGTTGTACATATGCCTATTTAGTCTACAGTGACCAGTCAGCAGTCCTACATCATTGTAACAATCTTCCTGTCTTTATTCAGTAGATCTCTCGTGAATTCAGACCTCTGCTCCTTTAGGAACTCTTTTGCCTGCCTTTGTCCCGGTGATTTTTGCCACCACTCTCTGGACTGATTGAGTATCCATTCGTTGATGAATTTTTTAATTTGCGATTTGGTAGTGCCGAAAGAGGGGTCTAGAGGATCTATGGGAACATCGCCCATTAAATTATTTTTGGCTCGATCCCCATGCAAAGCAGCTTTTCCAACTTTGGATTGGATAATTCAAACATACCATCGCGATTTTGGCAAACTTGCTTTATAATCCATACGCAACTTTTTCCACACGTAGCCGAATAATAAAAGTTATAAGAACTGAAAAAAAAACATCTAGAGTCTTTGCGATTTAAAATCAAATCAGAAACATCCCTCGCCTAACCGTATAATATTAGTCGAAATAAAGAAAAGGGGTTGGCCGACCCCCACCCTCGCTACGAGCTCCCGACGATATCAAACTTTAATACCGACTCGAAATAATAAAAAATGAAAACTTCTACAATTGAATTTTCCTTCCCGCGTCTTCAACTCGGCGTGATTGATATAAATACGGCACAATATCAAGGGCGGCCGTGGCGAAACTCGCTGTAGTACGAACCCCTTCCCGCTCCTCCCCGAGAAAATATACCAGAACGAATTTCCGGAAATAAAACTTCTTCCGTCGGATTCTTATTGGAATTTGCGACGTAATGCTGCAACCCCAGCGCGGTTGGGGTTGATACAACCCCTGATGCACCTTCTAAGAACAAGGGAGTAAAACAAGAGGGAACGCAGGTAAGCGTATTTCGTCGATTTAAATGAAAGTCGGTGGGTTTATATTACTGATCGATTTGGTGTGTAAAAACAACGGTAAGTTTCTTAGCTGTTATAAATCTCCTCTTTTTGTAGGGTAGGGCGTCCTCAGGGCAATACTACCCTTTATACCATCGGATAATATAATATTTATAATGTGGACGGGAATGGCTTTAATTGAACGATACATTTTGACCGAAGTTTGTTCGCAATGGGAACAAAAATAGTGGAAGCCGTCGTGCAAGCATTACATTACTAAAATAAAAAAGATAATCCAATATTTCAGGTTGAATTAAGACAACCGATAATTTTGCCGTGCGTTTTTTTTTTCACAGTTGAATAAAATTGTTAAAGATAAGATGACAACTTCTAATTTCCAACGTGACATTCTTCCTGCCTATAGCTTTACAAAAAGAAAAGGTGTTAAACAACGTTATAAAATTTAAAAATAATCATCCAAATAATTGTGTTTTGTTTTTTTTTTTGTTCACTTGTTATTTTTATTTAATTGTGTAACTTGTTAGTTTAATTCCATTGTCTCAAATTATTCAATATATAATTGTAAAAACTAAAAGTCACTTTATTATTTCGTCATACCAAATAAAAAAAAAAAAGGAGATCAATTAGTACCCCTAGTAAAGTTTGGAGAGGAAGTCATCATCGACAATCTTTAGGCTAACTAACGGCCCTGCTTCGACTGACCGAGAAAAACACCGTTGGAAAGCATCTTTGGCTAAAACTGCTAAAACCAAACGCTACCGAACAAAAATACTGTTTTCCAGCAGTAGCTCGTCAGTCAAAAGATCAGGAGGGGTTATCTGTGAAACGGGATTTGGTTTTGTCTTGAATGAATTTGGGCTGACCATCCCCAAAAGTTTCCAGATAAGAAAACTCGTTCCGTTACAAAGGTATTATTCTTGTACATCACTTCACAGAAACAAAAAGCCTTAAATAAATAAATCACTTAAGACGTAAGCTCGGAGCCATACATCTTAGGATCATATACGACACCAGACAGCACTACTAATACAAGACAAAGAAACAAAAAAAAATTATAAAACCAAGACGACAAACAAGAAAGCGAACAAATTTATTTCTTTTCGCGATTGCGAAACAAGATCGCCTTGCGACTTCGTTATCCATCTACCTTCCGTGCCGCTTATACATGAACCCTATATAGATAAGGACACCCGATTTACTGACGCGGATGACCTCTGACCCGCTTGGGCGTCAGAGCAGCCGCTTGATTTATGCTTGAACGGCCCGGCGAAGCGATTAATTACAGGTAAAATAAAACGAAGTAACTAATCTTTTGTTGTCGTGTTATCTGAGAGCATGGGTGAGGAAAGGGTTATTTTCGTTTCGGAAGGGCGTTGCGTTTGTCGAGTGGATAAAAGGTGAGTTGACGTGGAGTCGAAGAAATGTTTTCTGATGTGTGTAAGTGAAAATATAGATCTATAGGTGTTCGTAATAGTCAATTCGTTTTGTGGGCAAGAACGTATAATATACAGCGTGATTCAAATTACTTGCGCACATTGCTATCTTTGTTATTATTGATTCTACAAAGTAGGTCAAATTGGCAAAGTATTAGTGTTTTTTAACGCTGATGAATGTGCAGTATACGAAATTTTGAAATTTGTATATTTTTCAAATGGAAACTATATTAGGTATAAAAAAAATGAAAGATGATTTCAAGTTATGATGTAAAAGTTTCGATACACTATTGTCGTGAAACGAATAATAAAGAACTTAGGGTGGATTTTAGTTGACGTCAAAAATACATATTTTGTTAATTTATAGTAGAATTCTTTCACCCTAAACCACAACAATTAATGTTTTTTAAAACTCAAAAATGCACTGAGTTTAAATCTTTTCCTCGTTTAATTATTAAAAAAAATGGTTAGTTGATTTTGCGTTTTGTTCTTTACTTCTATATTATTGTTATTATTATTGTCGCGTCCCTTTGCATCAAACTCTCAAACTTAGTTGGGGGTTTGAGCCACTCGCTTTAGTAAACTTAATTACATATATAATACTAAAAGGGCACTTAAGGGGGGAGGAGGCTGTGATTGGGGGTTGTTAATTACACTAGTACTTTATACTCTACACTAAATTTATTAATCACACCACAGTCTTCGGAGATCACAACCTGAATGCCAATACCTCGTCTTTAATCTCTTCACGAGTGCGATGCTCGCAAAACGCTGACGAGGTTCCGGTAATCCAATTGTCATCTCTGAAGACATCTTTATCTGCTTCTTAAACCTAATAACTTATTTCTATGTAGTGGAACTTTGCGTGGCATTATTATCAGTACATCAGTACAACAATAAACTTGTTAAATACTTAGAAAACAAAAATGTTTTAAGTAATTCTCAATACGGCTTCCGTTCCGGTAGATCGACTATAACCTACTAGTGGACATTATTTACATATATTACAGATGAATTGGAATTGGGTAATGTAGTCATGGGTGAATTTTTGGATTTGACAAGCATTCGACTGTCTATCACATGATTTATTATTGGAAAAACTAGCCCATTACGGAATCAGAGCCCCCCCCCCCCCCCCCCTTTTATTTATTGAGAGTTTTATTAAAAACAGATATCAGTGTGTTACTAAAGACAACGAAACATCATCTTTGAAACATAATTTGTATGGCGTCCCTCAAGGCTCCGTCTTAGGCCCGTTCTTTTCATTATCTATGTTAACGACATCAGTGATTTTGTAAATGTTAAACATGTAGCATATGCCAATGATACTGCCGTTTTAATAAGTCATAAGAAAATAGTGGAGAGATATTGCTCTTACAAAAGAGAGCAATCAGAATAATTTCAAACATCAACAATAGAGATTCTTGCAGACCTTTTTTCAAACAATTTCGAATTTTAACGATTACTAATCAATATATTTTATAATGTCTGATCTAATGTAGGAATCACTTGGACTCTTATTATCGCCAGACGGTGTACGATACCAGGAATAAACTATATCCTAACCCACAATTTAGACTAACCAAAAACATAAACTCATTCAGATATATTTCTTTAAAACTATACAATTTACTTCCTATTAAATGGAAAGATCTTAATGACATAATGTTCCAAAAAGTAATTAAAACTTATTTAATAGATAAGCCTTACTATGAAATACAGGAATTCATTAGTAATATAACTGCTGTGGATGTAGAGTAGCGTGTGTCCCTGGCTCCGGACCTGTACTTGTATCTTGTTTGTTGTTAATGTTTAATATCTTTGTCTGTTGTTAATGTTTAATGTTCTTTGTTAATTCTAGTCTGACATGTGCATACGATTTTTTTTGTCTTGGCATTTCTTGTGCGCTTTAGGTTACGTATCATCTGCGCATGCGCAACTGTTTCCTGAGAAATGAATAGCGAAAATAATATAACCGTGCAAGTGTACGCCCGCCTTTAAAATATCGATTCGTTCAAATCCCGCTACAAACTGATGGTTAAATGGAAAAAGTCGTGACCAGTAATGGCCCGTAATTAACGTCGGTAAACGCAGCCCAGCCTTTACCCCTCTCACCCCCCTTACAATGGTGGTTACCACTGAAATCGCCGTATAAGGAGGCTGTATATACCTATATACCGATTGCCGGTCGTATATATAGGTATATATACTCGGGGTCAATTAAAACCACCCGAAGGAAACGATAAACAAAAGAGCGCGGCACACACATAAAGAGAGAGAAAGGGAGATAGAAAACGATCCGCCAGCGCACTACTTACTCGGTAGACTTGGAAATATAATTACGGTAACACAATTAAGAGCGGAACGATATAGCTCCAGGACTGCGGGATTATTATTCGTCGGCCGTGGAGTATTAAGAGACGTAAAGAGGGTTTTAAATGTAATTGCCGTAATTAAAATTCGAATATTCGAAAGAGCCGCGGCCCTCTCGTACATACCCCGATGGGTTGCTGCTGCTAACACGGTGAGAAAAATGTGGAGATCGTTTTCGTGAAGTGAAATTATGGGAATGTGAGGAACGTGCAGGAAAAATCGTAGTTGGATTTTGGGGAATGTTTGAAAAGGGATATTTAGTAGCGGCATTTAAGTACCCGAACCTTTCAAGACCGATCGGAAAATAATGGTCAAAAAATAATTCTTACTTATATCAGTAGAAGAATTCTTTATATAGAGTAAAGAGTATATACCTGCAGTGATAAGTTAGAGAAGATAGGGGAAGGAGAGTAAAAAATGGAGACAGTAAGGACAGAACAATCAAGGCGCTGGGCTCACATGAAATGCATGAGTTCTAAGATGGTCTCGGAATGCCTAGGGAAAGGAATAAAGTAAAGTAACCTGTGGGTTTCGAGTCATACAGGAGTGGAAGGAAACGCAATAACGGATAAACTTCCAAAGAAAGGGCTGGAATACCATTTGTAGGGCCTGAATCCTTCTGCCTGATAAGTAGCAACAATACTAAAGACATTGAAAAGCGAAATGGTGCGGAGAAGATCCGATTAGGTATTGGGCGAATCTCCAGGAAATAAAGCAAACTAAAATTCTTCTGGGAACCTATAACCAGAAGAATGCATCAACCTAAGTGAGAACAATATTCCATATTAACAGGAATACTTTCAGGCCATTGCAAATTGAAAGAACATCTGAGTAACCTTTTATTAGCAAAGCAATCTGAATATAGATTTTTTGGGAACCGGATGAAACACTCCCTCATCTCCTCTCAAATTGCGTAACACCGTGCAATTCGCAGGCCTTGAACCTGTGAAAAAGATGTATGCTTCAGAGAGGTTTCACTGTACTTTGATTTTCCAGGAAGCTGCGCAATCAACCACCATTATATGTTTCCAAGAAAGAATGCATACATACTCATTTCTTATAAGATAAATAGAAGTTGGGCATTCTGCTAGAATGCGTTCCTTTAAGAGTATTGTTTTTTTTTTAAGTCGGTCCATTCACTCACGAATTTTCCACTTATAGAATGTGCATAACGCTTCAGATAGTTTTCTCTTGTTTTCTCCTTCTATAATTTTTTCCTATTTTTTTAAAATTTTTTTTAGCATTTACCCTCCAGATTTTCACCCTTTTTTTATACTTGCCGGTTTTTCAATTTTTTTTTTTTACATTTGTTTCGCCTTTTTTGCATTTGCCTGTTTTAAAAAAAAAAAAAAAATTCCAGTTTTTCACCTTTTTAAACTTTTTTACATTTTTACTTTTTTCAATACGTTTACCTTTCACACGTTTTTCTAAATTTCGTATCCCGTTTATTTTTTTAATTTTAATAATTTAAACACTTAACATTTTCCATTTTTTTTTTACATTTTTTATGTTTATTTTTTAAAACTTTTCGTATTATTTATTTTTTATCCCTTTGCCATTTTCTTATTTAAAAATATTTTTTATCTCTTTTTTTCCATTTGTAGGTTTTTCCATCTTTTTATTTTATTTTCGAATTTTTTTTATTTTAATTTTTTTTTTAACATTTTTTTATTTTTTTTATTTTTTTTAATTCTATATTAGACGTAATTCCCAAAATTATAAAGAAAACGATATATTTTTTGAAATGGTTACATTTTTAATGCATATCATCAAAAAAACCTATTAAACTATTCCTAATCGGTGATTTCACCCCATGAATCACCCCCATGTGTTTTTCCATATATTTCATTTTTTTTTGCGCCATATTGAATGTATCACTTTGTTTTTCCAAAAAACTATTGTTAGAGACGAATTCATCAGCGACCCCAAAAACCCTTAATTAGAAATGTTTGTTACAAAATATCGTTTTTTTTTTTAATACTAGTTTAATTCATTCAATAAATCTTAGTGTGGTCTACAGAAGATGCAAGTACCTATTTCAAGATTTCTAGGCGGTGCTTTTACAATGAAGTTGCTATAAAGATGTGTGCTTCAGAGAGGTTTCACTGTATTTTGATTTTCCAGGAAACTGCGCAATTAAAAAAAAAATCAATCGCCTTATATGTATCTAAGAAAGAATGCATACACAATAAAAACAAACATATTTAATAATTATACCACTGGCCTCCTAATTGATAGACTTAAAGCCTTTTCAATTTTCACAGTTTGAAAAGAGACTCGCAGATAATATTTCGTTTTTGTTCGCCCCAACAGTAATGGGGTTGACTGCATCAATCGTATGTTTCTACCCTTTGATTCCCACAAAAAAGAAGGCATTCCCGTTCAGATTCATTGAAACATCTGAAAGAGCTGGAAAAAGACAAGGGCGCACTCATTGACAAGGATACTATCTAATAGCGAACCGCGCATCAATGTCGGCTCGTCTGTTTGACGATGTTAGAACATCTCTGCGATTCTGGCTACGGAATCAATACAGGAAAGAGGAAAAATTGTGCTATGTCCCCGGGGCATCAGAAGAACATATACCGCTTTGATGAAAGCGTAGTTATGAATGCGTAGAATCTCTGTTATTTGATATATCTTCTGTCTTCATGTACTTTCATTCTACATATTCTAGTTCTCTCCCAGATATCAGGTTTGTATCGATTTATTTATGATGTTCATCGCTTCGTCATTAAGAACGAAGAAGTTAAAATCAAGAGCGACTTTAAAAGCACTAAAATATTGGTAAGTACTGTACTGGGAAAACCTGATTCCATACATAACCTCACACCGTACTTTAGGAAGCATGAACGGGAACCGCATTCCACCAACGTCAAGCGACGCACGTGAAAGAGAAGACCGCAGAACAGAAGAGGATCAACAAGAAGACGCAGGACAGTTAAAACAGCGACAATGCATTCTCGATGCACGCGTCTTTGTGCGATTCGCGCTCGAATAGGTTTATTGATTTTTTTTTCCTCTCTGTGCATTGAAAGTTATTCACTGCGTGTATCGCTTGAATCCGGATTACGTTAAACTGCTTGTTATGTTAGGATTAGTCGCTAATTTACATTAATTAAGTTGTTATTTATCGAGGGGTATTAATACGGATGCATAAATTAGTTTGGGGCAAAATCAGTTCAAAGCAGGAATTATGATTTAATACTGTAGGTATTCTGTGTGTATTTGCGGATGGATGCGTGGATGGTTGGAGTGGTTTCAGTGAGAGAATAGCATTTAGATTAGTGTAAACGCATCGTTGCAGATTAAATAGGTTTATGCTACATCCATTCCATTGTAATGAGATTTAATTGAAGAACAATGGCAGGGGTGATATAATAATAAAAATGAAACATAGAATCGAAGAATAATAACTGTTTGTAACAGCCAAAAGATGAAAAAAGTTTAACTATCTGCTTGAAGTTCCAAAACAAAAACACAAATTGGCATTAAGTGACTGTTGCAAATTGCATTTATTCAACTGAAGAGTATTTTGACGGTATTGCACGAATGGCAGCGACTAGTGACGGCTAAAGAATTTGTAATTTTATTGTTCTTTGTTTTATTTGTGTATATTGTATTGTATGACGTTTCATATACACCTTTTTGTGTGTCAAATGATTATTATTAATATTGTTGTATAAGAAAAAGATAGTCTTTGACAAACAGGTGTATAAATTGATGTAATTGTTTAAAAACAATAATGCCTGCTCGCCTAAGTAGGTAATTATAACTTTAAATAAAATTTATAGGGTATTAAAAATACCTAAAGATAAACTCTATTTTGTAACACTCACTCTATATGACATTTGCCTGTTTCAAATGTTACTTGTCATACAAATTACGCAATCATGTATAGTACACGTGCATATTATGCGAAAACTAATGAAAGATATATCAAAAACATGTAAAAAATACAAGAGAATCTACAATAACTATCGCTTAACATCGTTGCAAAACGTTATTAATGATAATACGCCCAGTGACTTTCACATTACGAAATGCTTCACGTACATTGCAAGGAGCTTCTGTTTTACGGTTGGTAATTTAGCAATTATATTGCTTCTGCTTTCAATTGATGTGTAATAATAATTTTGCTAATAATCTTATGTAACAGTAGTCCTTAGGTTTTCTAATTCGTACGTGTAGAGAATTTGATAATACGCGTGCTCTATTTTATTGTTTAAAATCACTGTTAGGCCTAGGCTAGAATATGCCTCTGTTATATTATGGTACCTTTATTATATCTGCCGACAAATTTCGCTTGTAAGCCACACTTGTTAAAATAAAATCTGAACATATTGCAGGTAAGTTTCTATTTTGTAAAGGAGGATGGCTATTCTGGATACGTCATAATTATATTACTTAAAGTCTGATACTTCCCTCTTTTTCTAACACTACAGGGGCGTGCTCCGTTTAGCACGTGTAAATTGGTAAAAAATAAAATCTACACTAAAGGATCTGATGGCGCTATTGGGGGTTCATAAAATGGCGAAGGGGTGGGTCGAGTCTGTCGGACCGGACTAGGGATATCGAGAATTCGCTTTCCGAGAAACGAGAAAATTCGCCGAAATGTCGATCGAAACGAAGCTCCCCAACACGAGCCATTGCGATGTTCCCCGTTAGAAGTTAGGAATGCGGACTGCGAGATGGCGTAATCCTTCGCTGCTACTATTACAAGATAATGAATCTTTAATAATAATAAGTTCGTATAATTCTTCGCTAATAAGGGTTTAAACATCTAAATACACTCATCCAATCCCCTATTTAATAATAAGTGTTTGATAACTATCTGTAAAACTGTATCAAATGTAACCATACACTTTGTGATAATACACTTCAACCAGCTGAGTACACCCTTTTATATAGCGGCAGTGATAATTTTATTTTTAAAGTTTTATTTATAATCAGTGGCATATATTAGCAATCATAAACACATTGATTTGCCAAGACGTGAAAAATTTATATTTATGACCAACTACGCTTTCACTTTACTTTTTTATATTTTAATACATATAACAAACGATTTTTAATCGAAATATAATGCGACATTAAATTTAATTCCAAAAATATGAAGGGATATTATCTGTAAGTATACGTAGAAATAACGATAACTTCCTAAAATGAATATTTAGGGAAAAATCCAAAAAAAACTTATTTTTTTTCATATAGTTTAAAGATTAAAAAAGGAAAAATTGAATTTATAATATAATATATAATATTTTAAAAGTATTCGATTCTGCCCATCACTAATTACATATCTACTATAACAAAAAAATAATTTACTATATAACATCATTCTATAACTTTAAAACTGAGTCATTTAGTACATAGATTCATACGAACATTTATGATCATTATAACCCCAGGAATCAGCCCAAAAAAGTTCTCGCCTATATTCAGAATCACCCGTATAATGCAACATGTCTTTCACATATTTAATTTGCACAAATTTCAACGTGAACAGGAAAAGAGACAATCTTCTAAGAAGAAAAAAAGGCTCTAACGAAGTAAAACCCAGTCTTACCAACTCGAAACCTATCTTGACACCTTTTTTGCCAAGGCCCACTCGTTATCGCTTACCACTGCGACGTGAAGAGATGAACATCGAGCACCGCGCTCTAGTTGCTAGGCCCATATATACGCGCATAACTTTTTCTCGACTAACCTTAGCCGTTCGTTTAACTTTGTCGCATCTGGGCGCAGTTCTGTTCGGACCGCTTTGTCGCTCCATATAGAGCGACCCCTATCGGCGAATTAATTAATTCTCCGATACTTTATGCGTCGATAACTCGTTCCGGGAAAGGGAATGATATGCTCTCTTCTCGCATCTGCGGGGATTGGTTCGGTTTTTAGCGCGAATCGCGAGAAGTACGGGAGACAATTCAATTACGCTAGCGGGTTAGCGACCAAAAAAGAAAAGGTTGCTGGCAGTGCATTTGAGTAATAATCCGCTTTTCTTGTCGGTAATTAGTGAAAAAGCAACGATTTTAGATTATTTTGTTGAAGCAGTACGAGTAATTAAGTTTCCTCATTCAGATACTTCTTGAGATCAGTGTACTGGCTAACAGAGCAGTTGGAATGAAATTCGGCTGATAATATCGTGTCCTTCACTCGATATTTATTAAAGCAATTGGTAATAAAAATGTAGAAAGCTACTTCTCTTGGCCATGTAATATTGAATTTGTTGTGATAATTTCGTGCAGAACTTCTTTGGACTTCTTCTCTTGAGTTAAAAAAAATAATGTGATTGTCTATGTGCTGATGTACATTCAGTGATTTTATTGAAATTACTGTTGTTAAGAGGGAAAAGAAGTTTGAAAGAGAACAATGAGGAATGCATGCTCGATCGTGAGAAAATGTTCTTTTGGGAAATGCTGATACCAAATGCTTCTTATATTATCTTTATCCTTTTTTTTTTTTGTATTTAAAATTTTATCACGGTTAGTAAGTTTTGATTGCGGTCCATAAATCTATAAAAAAAATGGAAAAAATGGAATAATATAGGCCCGAGGATTGTGAAACAATTTTACGATGGCAATTCAGCAGAAGTTACACACGATTTATTTGCAGTAAATTAACCCGAAGGATCAATTCCTAGCGCGACCATTATTCGTAATACAGTCCGGCGCTTTGAAACGACGTTTACATTAATAAATAACAAAAATAAAAATGTCCTAGCCAAAAATCTTAGTGATATCGAAATAAGTTTGTGCATTAGCGGAATAAAATAATAGTGTAAAAGTTTTAAATCTGTTACGTAAGGATAAATATCGATCGTACAAGATTAGCACATCCCAAGAAATTTTACTCGATGATTGTTACTGTCGCCTGGAATTTTATGAATGAATCATTATTAAATATCCCCAACATCAATATATTTTTCAATAATATATGTACTATTTACCTATGAATAGGTATACTTCATTTACCATAACAGACGAGGTACGTCATTACTTGCAAATTCGGGCCATGCAATACCATATTATTAAGAATTGTAAACATTGATTATTCTACTCATTGTCAATGTGCTATTGCAAACATAATTTATGACATGTACGAAAACAGTTAGTATATACAAATATTGCTTACAGAAGTGGTTCTTTCACATACATTTTTCAGACTAAAATAACACATTAAACATTTTGAACAGTGCTCTCAAAGAAAAAGACATTTCTATGGTTGAAACACATTGTTGTGGTAGATATTATTTGTTCTCAAAGAAAAGGAAGTTTGTTACGAAGCGATGGATGAAATATGGCAGATCGGAGAATGTATACAATTGTATAAAGCGGATTGAAGTAAATTAGTCTGGAAATTTGACGTACTCGGTGTACAACATATTGGAAACTAAATTCAGAAGTAGTAAATCAGAGAGACTGTGAATACTTTAAGCGATAATGGTCCCGATTAAATTTATTGTACTCACTTGTGCTTTTTTGTTATTTTTTTCCACTGCTATCACGATTGACATACTTTAAATCCTGATTTTCAAAAAGAATCATCACTAATATTAACGGTAAATGTTATTTTTAAGAGTTTGTTTATTCACCTGTCAAAAGTGTTTGACAGTTAAATAACCTAACGGTTTGTTTACGTTTTGACGAAGAGAAAATTTGCAACACGGTCGTGACGTCATAGCAAACTGACTCACGTAGTACCTCGTCTGTTATAATAAATGAACTATAACTTCATTGACTAGGTTTTCTAAAATCTATGTTTGTTATTTTATTTGATTATTGAGTTTTAAAACTGCTTTTCATTTTCTTCTTTTGATGTTGCTTACGAGCTCTGTCACTGAAATCTATAATTTACTTTACCTGATGCTTCGATATAAAAATAAGTATGAATAGATTTTACAGTTATCAAATACGGATTTTCTTATTATTTCCCTTTTCCCTAATGCAAATGTAATGTTGTATTTAATATTACTATTACAAACTTTATAAATAAAGCGAGAAAAATAATATCAGGCTCAATTTAATTCGGCTGAACTATAACAATTCGCCGAAGGTTAATGAATCTGCACTGCGGCTTTGCAGTTGAAGTCCTTCCCACTTCCAGTCGCCCAAAATGCAATCGTCAGCTCACCCGGTATTTATAATTGTAATTGTCCAAATTATAAGAATTTTTTTAGTAATATGACGATGTTAGAGATTTCTGTTTAAGGAATGGAAGTTTTCCCATTAATATTCATGTAAAATATTTTTATTATGGGAGGATTTCTAACATTTCGACATTTTTCTTAAGTTTCTATACATTTAGTACGGAGAATTATTAAAATTACCTAACAATTTTTTAGTGTGTTTTTCTGTTGTCTTTAATTGAATCACTACGCCACATTTATTAAATCTGTTTTACTTGTAATAGAATTCATCGATCCAGACAAAAGTGCTTCTAAACGCAACTAAAAATCGACAAAAAGCCACTTGATACAACTTCGGGTGGGGAAAAAAACAGCAGAACAGTAAATTCCATATTAATTGCAGCGAGGTACATATACTTGCCACATACCGGTTTTGCGCGCCCCGGCCGCTAGAGTGCGTCGCGCGATCGTTAATAAACGGACATTATTTTGACATTGACGAGCAAAACGTCTGACACTGATGTACGCGCGAGCCGCGAAGCGACGGCAGCGCCAACGTGACGGCTTAACGTAGAACTACCGCCTTATAACGACATCGTAGATGTTATTGAATTTCAAACCGGTTAATTATACCTCGAGTGCTGTGGCAATAATTTTAGGCGCTCTCCTTTTACCGTCTGGCTCGGCTCAATTCAGTTTTGCGTTTTAAGCTATGAACTACGACTCGCGATGAACTCGATTAACTGCACAAGCTTTACCGTTCGTGTGAGTGAGTAGCTTTTAGTTAGTAAATTATAAAACCGAAACGAGTTGAGCCAGACGGTAAAAGGAAATATTAGAGAATTTGAATTTGAAGTCATTGCACGCACACATAAAGTAACATACGCTAAGTTTACAGTACGACACATAGAAAACACAACCTAATAGGTGATGGTATATTGTGATTGTTAAACAGTTTCAAAAGACAACAACATACAAAGAACTACATATTCATACTTAGAAGAAAATCTGTGAGGCGGAGTACTATTTCCCTTGCTCTGGGCTACCATAGTGAATGACCGGAATGACTTTCACTGTCTGGGATATGCTGACGACTTTACCGAAGTCTTTATAGAGAGATTGCCAAAGGTTCTGGTGAAACCCATGCAAATCGCTCTAAATATGGTTGACAAATGGTGTAAACAAAAGCAACAATGAGTCAATGCCCAGAAAGCACAAGAAAAAGAACGCTAGAAGGCCTACAACTACTAATGATAGGAAGTGAAAGGATTCCATATATCAAAGAGGCGAAATGCCTTTGCGTATGGTTTAATCAAAGACATGTATGTAATCAACATATCCAGAATACAACCAACAAAGCTATTACCGTCTTAAGGAGATGCAGGAGGCTGTAGGACAGCAATTGGAGCCTTAGCTCCAAAATGACTCTATGATTGTAGACAAGTGTAATTAGAGCTATGGTAATATACGAAGCAGTTGTGTGGTGGTCAACGATGCGGCAAGCGGTATTGCCCAAACACTAAGTGGCATATAAAGACTGGCGTAGAACTGCTAGGTCTACAGTATATTGACTTACGGACAGTCAAGCACCAGGCGCGGCTCGTGCATGCGTCATCGAGGAGGGTATGCTGTAGATGGAATTTCTTCGTATAACTTTGTAACTACCTTCGTAGCATAGTATCCTCCACCGTCGATAAATAACTCGCACGGTGCTGGCCATCAAAAACTATTAGATGAAATTAAGCTGATACTATTTATGGAGATGCCAAGTGATGTAATTGGTTCAAAAATTCAACCCAGATAGAAAGTATCAAGTTATAAAGTTACCTAGATAAGAAGCACTGGGAGAAAGACACTCCACTAAGAGCTGACTCAAACTGGTACACAGTACTGTAGGAGCTGGAATATATACAAAGAAGCCCAAATTGAATCTTTCGATAATCTTCAACAAAGACATAACAGTGTTCCAAGCTGAGGTCGTTGCAATTCATCATTGCATCAGTGAATTTGAAGGATGGACCGAGTTAGGTAAAAGCGTCGCTATCTTTTCTGATAACCAGTCCATACTTGGAGCACTTAGTTCGTTAAGTGTTCGACTCTAAGCTTATTTGGGACTGTGTAAACGCCCTAAAGGAAATAATTAACGTTGTCTTGGGTTCCAAGCCATTTTGGCGTGAGGAGAAATGAGGTGACGGGGAATCCAGCCAGGCGATGCTGTCCCAAGGTCTTTCGTTGGAGCTAGCCTTTCTTCTGGTATTATCGCAAATTAAAAAGTCCATCAATCAATAGATATATGTTCAGAGAATGGTGGCAAAAGTCACCGGGACAGAGGCAAGCGAAAGAATTTCTAACTAAAGATTTACTGAATAAAGTTGGGAACACTGTCAAAATGATACAGTACATCTGCTGACTATTCATAGGCCTGGTAGATGACGCTACTAGGAGATTTTAGTAGCCAAGAGGAGGAAGAAACACCAGTTCATATGCTCTGTCAATGAGGTGACCTGGTGAGGGCAAGGTTTCTAGTATTGTAAGTGGAGAACTCCACAGCTAACTGTTGCATAATGGAGCTGCTCTTAAAGATGATAAGTCTATAGAGCAAAATTACAGAGCGCCTTCTAATAGATCTGAAAAGATCGCTGTGAAGCAGATCGGAAGACCACCCCAACTTGAATCTAATCTAAAAGAAAGGTACAATCGAGAAAAATAGACATAGATTTAACAAAGGCATGTGCCTACTTTTTAATTTCTCTTCATAAGTGCCAAAGTTTATGGTGTTACTTCGAGAAATAAACGGAACACCAAAATGTTAAATAAAATAGATAGACTCTCGTTTAAAAAAAGGAGCAATGACGTCATTACTCTTGTAAGAATGGAATCAAAGATGCCGTTGATGCCATCAAATTGGTTTCTTTATTCAACGGTGAATGTTTGGTTGTGCATCAAAATGAGTTGGAATTTTCATTATTTGTTCTATGGTGTTCCATTAATTCCATCATCGATGAAGTTTGGTGAGTTGGTTGTTTGTTGGAGGGGGAACAAACAAAATCAACATTAAGTAAATTAAAGTGAGATTTTTTTTATTACAAAATAAACTTTTTGGTCCAAAATGTTTTATGACTGTGAAAGTAATGGACTACATTTCAATGTTGAATTATCAGAAAACGATGTCGAACATTTAAATACAGGTATTTTTTTAGTTAGACCTATTTTGAATTTTGGGTGGCAAAAGAATTATCCATCATCCACCAAAGCGTTTTCTTGTTTGGCAAAAAACAGCTCTCATCAGTATTCACCACTAGATGATGTAATGAAATACACCAATAGAAATTTTGTGAATCAAGCAACTGTCTTAACCGCTCTGTGTATTCAAATACTACATCAAAAAACGTGGAATCGAAGATAGCAATTGACCTTAATTTCCAAAAAAAAATCTTATTTCATTCCTTCCTTCTTGTTGAACGTAAAAGCAACAGCCTACGTTAAATGTTTAAACTTTTTTGTTTTGTCAAGTGACTTACGATATTCAATTCAATTTAACATAAGTTATGCTTTGAACCCTCCATTGATTCAAACAACTCTATAGTCAGAAAATTTTTATTCATTTCTCCCGAAAAAATATCATATTTTATCACTCCCAGCTAAATAAATTATCGGTAGCCAAAATATCCCTCAAACCATCCTGAAGACCTTCATCTCCACGCGCTCCCACCTTCTCATTACTGTAAGCATTCAAGTGGAAGGGCAGCTCCTTAAGGAGAGTCAAATAATTGATCGCCTTCCAACATTCCGCACTACGCAGGAAGGCCCACGGGTGGTACCACTTCCCCAATAGCTCTTCCGACGAGCACAAAATCCTAACCCAAATATCCAAAACTTGCTCGTTGAGCCCGGAGCACATCAGCACCATCAAGTTCGAATCCAGCGTCATGCTGTACTTCCTTCGACAGGCGTTGACTGCGTGCACGGTTCTGTACAGTAACTCCTCTGCCGTCAGGATCTTTTCCGTTTCTTCCAAATTGAAGGTCTTGCAGAGGACCAATTTGCTGTAAACCGAGTCGAAGTTGTCCTCGACTTTCCTCAAAGACGCCTCTTCGATGAAATGCCAAGGATGGCACATGATGAAAGAGGAGTTTTTAAACCCGTGCGATAAGATTCGCAACAACGCGTCGAATAATTCATTCCTTAGGTGAGATAATTGCGCTGACATGCTGTCATCGCCAAATTTGGAATAGGATTTCGTCCGTTCGTCTAAAACCTCCACCAATTTCGCGGGGAACCATCCGGTTTTCCCATTGAGCTTACCGACCCAACAGTACTGATCCTCTTGGCTGAGAATCGTGATTATGTCGTTCATCCGGAAGCCCAGTTCGCCTTTGAAGCGCTTCTCGAAGTCGCTGATGGCTTTTCCGCGTTTAAATTTGACGTCGGTGTGGGAATTCGATGACGTTCCGTTGCTGCGCGAGAGGTTTTTCTTGAAGTAATCGCAAATTTTGACCACGATCTCACGTAAGCTCAGGATGATTTCGTTATGTTTCGCTGTGCCGTTGTATTTTGATACGACTGCTTGGTCCATGACGATTTTGAGCGATTTTGGAAAATCCGGTGATAATATACGTTTCAGTTGAAGGCAGTTCATAAATTTTAATACCCGCGATGATACTTTAACGTGTATCGATTTATGTCAGAATTGAACATTTCTGACATATGTCATGTAGATGAGAGATTATTGTGTAGGTATACAAGCCGTATAGTTGGCTGAATGAGCGAGCATATAAGGCAAAAAAAGTCCTTTTCTATTGGTGGCCTCGATGTTGTATCACCAGAAAAATGATTGCCAGATCTACTTCATTATTTTAGCAGCAGATGCATCAGTTTTCTTATAACGTGGATTAGAGAGTAAAGTACAATGCCCCAACTCAAAATGGCAATTATTTATCATCTGCTGCGTTAAACACACCTATGTACAATCAAGTCAAAAGGTAATGACACAGCTAAGTAAAGTAAACATTTTGTAGTGTAAGATAGCAGTACTTGCTGTACTTGTTAGAGATTTGAAAAGACTTTGTACGAATGATACATGTTTTTGTGAAGAATGATACTTGCTATCGATATTGATATATTGCATTCTTGAGCAAGATATCGTTTGGTGTCATATTTTCATTCAACGACAGCAACACATTGAATTGTGTATCCTCACTGGTCAAAGGTCAAAGGAGGACCACTCCGAGGGCGATCATGAACATACTTTCTCGAAATTTATTGTAAATTTTAGGCCTGTTTCAGACGAGGCGATTCCACTATTGGACGGTTGTCAATGAGCATACTGATGTAGCAAATGATTGGGAATCGCCTGAACCCCTTTCACATGAAGCCAAATTGTCCGCATCGGCGGCTTCAGTAGGTCTTCAATGAAAATTAACTACACTGTAAAAAATTGCAGTAATTTTGCCATGGCAAATCAGGAATATTAAATGTAATAACGTTGTGAATTTACCACAATAAATCATGTAAATTTTGTTTTACATGTTTTTTCTAGGATATTTAACATGGAAAAAGAAATTTCGGTAAAATTTATAGCTTTTTCATGTAAGTTTAAGATGTAACAAACATTCAAAAGGAAAATACAGGGAAAAACATGTACAATTTTGTATTTACTCTCAAAATTTACTTGAAAGTGTAAAATTGGCATTTTTTTTGGGTATTTAGTGCACTTTAAAAGTAATTTTGCTAGTGAACTATTAATTTTGCTGTAAAAATATGAGGATCTTTTATATTTATTTGTTTTTACTTGAATTTTCGGGTAAAACTATAGATATCGTGGAAAATACGAAATTCATACGCCGCAATGTGATTGGTTATTGGAATATTTATCTGTGCGCGTAGGTAATTCTATTCGTTTGTCGAACTTATTATTGGCTCAATGATATCATGTATACGTCAGAAACAATCGTAGGTTTCGCGTAAGCGTGTTCATTCTTGATCCCTGGTTGAGCGATTCAGTATGACCTATTAGGTGCTATAAAAGTATTAGGTAAGTTGCTTGCTCTCTTTATAAAAATACATATAAAAATTACTTCAGTGTTCGGTAAATATAGAGTTCATATAAATATTACATACGAATTTTACAGTACAATCTTTGAAAAACACATCAGCATGTGAAATTTACTAGATGGTGGAAATTTTACCTTATGAAGCAAATTTACCTGTAAAATTGTAGGCAACTTAGTTACCAACGATTTTACATGTAATTTTACTGCAACTTTTTTTACAGTGTAGTTGAGAGTAAGGACTCTTTCAGACAAGGCGATTAATTGATCTCAGTAGTTGAACGGACGGTTACCAACGCTGTGAAACAACAACTTGACTTTATGTGACACAGTCCTTACTCACGATCTTTTAATCCTGAGAAGAAAACTTCTAATCTTCTGCTACAATCTTCTCATCTTGACACTTAGTTTTTGGCAACACTTCAAGACCTACACGTTAAAATCAAAGCTACAGCATTTTGATATGTTAAATGTTAAAGAAAAAAAAAAACAATACTTCCACTACAATACAGCTAAAACGCCATCTATTAGATTTTACAAGTATGTATGTAGTATCTACCATACATAAAATACCATGATATTCCCAATATCTCATCCT
Organism: Protaetia brevitarsis; assembly: GCA_004143645.1. NCBI lineage: Eukaryota > Metazoa > Arthropoda > Insecta > Coleoptera > Scarabaeidae > Protaetia > Protaetia brevitarsis. The sequence goes on from RXPK01003799.1 coordinate 101,061, forward strand.
GAAAAGCGTATACACACAGTCTTCACTGCGAACAGACAATGAAAATTCCATTGCGCGACAGCACACCCATACTATAATACAATTGCAGTCCGCGGACGCAAACTTGAAACGGCCTGACATCTGACGGATAGCGCGCACGTAACTCCATTCCGCGTGTCAGACTTCTTTTTTCCATGCTTCCATTACTGCTCGCTGTCATGCTATAGCGTACTTGTCGAGCCAACTGAACGTTCTATACGGCGAGACAAACTGACAACGACCGGCGTACGGATTATTGCAGGACCATTGACCGTACCGCAACGGGGGTCCTGCACACATACCACGCTTCACTTACAGAATATGTAACGTCACCCTTGACGCGCGGGTTTGCTCGTAGATACGATTGTGTTTGTCTAATGAGGTTACTGTAGAATGGTTGATTCGGTTGATTCAACATTTCCTGATATTTTTAATGTGGTGTTAGAGAATACAGAGTTCGCTGTATCTGTACTGTACCATAGATTTAAGTTTCGAAGGAATGTTGTAAAAAAAAACCTCATCTATTCTTAAAATAAAAACATTTAAAAAGGATTGTAGAAAAAGTGTTGTAATCTTTGTTCTAACGTAATCATTAACGATGCTATCTATATGTAGATGGCGTGACCAAACACTCATTCAAAACTTAGAAAGATATCATAAAGTATCGCAGTGTATTAGGCTGATTAGAATTTTATTCCAAAACTTGGCCAAACGGGTCAGGGTGGAGCAAAGTCTCTGAGACCAATAAGTCTGATGCCATTCTTTCGAAAAACTCTTAGACAGGCACATATGGAACGATTTATTACCATACCGGCCAATATACAGAGATAGCCTTGCATCACCTTAGAGGGAAACCAAGTAAGTGCTTTCGTGCACATTCCTCAACGTAGAGGGTGCATTCGACACCAATCCTGAAAGCAGGGTGGAGCAAAGTCTCTGAGACCAATAAGTCTGATGTCACTTATGTTAATACTAAAGACTCTCGAAAAACTGTTAGATAGGCACATATAGAATAATATATTACCATACCGGCCAATATACAGAGAGAACCTTGCATCACCTCAGAGGGAAACCAAGTAAGTGCTTTCGTGCACATTCCTCAACGTAGAGGGAGCATTTGACACCAATCCTCAAAGCATCGAGAAGGAAAGAGATCGATGAAACAAACTGCAAGTAGATAGACTGTATGCTTAAAAGGACATCAGTTTATACAACCAGCTAGTAGTGAAGCTAGACAATGAAGGACACGTAAAAGCATCTCAAGAGGGCGCTTTTGGGAACATTCCACACAAGTCTGTCAAAAAAGCACTAATTAACAGGGTGATAGATGGCATAGCCTCCAGATGTATGTCGCAGCTGCTGTCTATCAGATTGATGGAGGCGGAGGTGGCACATAAAAGCATCTCAAGAGGGCGCTTTTGGCAACACTTCACACAAGTCTATCAAAAAAGCATTAATTAACAGGGTGGTAGATGGCGTGACTTCCAGATGGATGTCGCAGCTGCTGTCTGCCCGGTTGGTGGGGGTGGGAACACAAGACCATGTCGGTTAGTACGACCAAAGGATGCCCATAGGGTGGAGTTACATCCCCACTTATGTGGAGCCTTATAGTAGACGAACTCTTATGCGAGCTGACTGATCTAAGCATATCTTGTCAAGGGTATGCTGATGTATGTATGATATTGTCATATACGCAAGAGGCACATTTGAGAATACCCTTTGTGTCACATAGTTCGAAGAGAGAATTGAACTTTACGAGAAGATGGTGTCAATCGGTGGGGGTTCAATGTTAACTCCCCTAAGACTACCTTGGGAGCATTCACTAGGAAAAGGAAATTCAATCTCAAAACCATAAAACTGGATGGGCAAAATATAGACTGGGAAAAGGAAGTTCAATGCCTAGGCCTTACTCTAAACAGTAAACTTCTCTGGAACAAACACGAACTTGGGCCAAAGAAGCCCAGAAACTTTGCATGGAAAAATTGGGGATATAATCCAAAAATGCTGCTTTTGATGTATACAGCGATAGTGAGACTGATCACCACTTATGCCACAGTAGTTCGGAGCAAAAGAACTAATCTGGCCACCGCGAGAAGTAACCTCTTAAAAGTGCAAAGGTTAGCATGCGTATGCACAACTGGAGTTATGAGAACATGCCCAACAACAACTATCAAGGTAGTATTGGATTTTACCCCTCTCCACATTGTGGTAGAGGTTATGGCAAAACAAACCTTTTTAGAATGATTAAGGAAGGAACGATTAGGTATCTCTAAAAGACAATCTCCTAACGGTGATCAAACCTGGGACATGCAAAAACATTCAACATTGTGAAAGAAATCACCACAATATTGTACTTGTATAATACTACTATATTGTTCCTACGCTTTATAAAGTTTATTGCCTTGAACATGTGGATATTCGAAAAAACGGGTACAATTGTACAAATAAAATTGTAAACGGCATTGGATTATAACCAACCTTCACCTGACTGGAAAAGCGAGTTCAATTACCAACCAAGGTCGCGGCTAAAATTAATAATCCGCCTTAAGTGTCTGATGCAGCCACATAGAATAATCAGAATGATTTACCGCACCCATCAGTCTGGTAATCGTGAAACCATTTCCAATACTCTTATCAGCTAACACATTCAAAGAAAAAAATCAATAGAAATGAATTTTGCAATTGTCTCTGGAACTATATATAAGTTACCACCGAGTTCGCAATAGCTCATCTAACCTATCGAGTGACGCGATCGCAATTGCTAGACGAAGATGGGAACGTGGAAGACAGAGAAGCCGTCGCTTCTGGTAGCGAAGAATAAACAGAAAGATTAATAAAACATGAGGCAATATGAGACGCCCAGGAGTAATAAATCACCTAACTGTCTCGCTAATATAAACACGATTAATTATTAAAGTCTGGGCTTTCCTAAGTTCGCTCGGTTGTTTGCTGATTTATTGGAAGGCCGTTTCTTTGCCGGTCGATCGTCTGTTTTTCGTAGAGTGGGAGGTTATGGAATTAGAAGAGGCGGGGTTCTCAGAGGGAGGAAATTTGATAACAAAAAAAAATACATTATGGATTACCTGCGAGTCCTAAGAGTATTGAATAGGCGAGAAGGTCGGGATCGACACATGATGAAGCAATAAGTTAATAACCATTTCACTATTACTTGTGAATGTTCTATAAAACAATTTAATGGAATGTCGATCAACCTTCGAACTGCATTTATTTGTTATTATGTTTTTCGATTTAAATTGAAGTTTAATGCAGCTCAACTGTACTGAGTTTATGTTGCTACTATCAATATCTAATCCCTTTTTCAATTTTCGATGTATGACATAACCAAACATCACGTGGTCTTTTTGCTGAAATGTGCTTGAAAAGAGATAAATGTTGTGTTAAAAAAACCACGAGTTGCACTGCCAAACTTCGCATAAAATGTAACCACAAACAGTGTCATTAAGTTCCACATCTTTCGACACAGCTGCGTCATCTTCAGAGCTATCTACAATAATAATGAAGGTTTTAAATTATTTAGTCGATAGTTAGTTTATCTAGAAATATTTACGTTAAAAGACAAGACTGTAACAAAGTATAAAAATATAAAAAGAATTAAAGCTTTTTAAAGTTTGACAATCTTAAACTTCAAATATTAAAAAAATTTAATGGTTTTTTACTTTTTTTTTATTAGGTTGCCGTTCCCACATTGGAATTTCAAGTCTTACTTATACGACCATAAACAGACTGTTTCAATCTCATATCTTAACCCTTCGTTAGTGTGGTGGGGTATGCCATACCTCAGTATGTTTGCCTACATACTGGGGTATGGCATACCCCACCACACTAACGAAGGGTTAATAGTAATGTATAAGTAGATATTAATTCAAAACCTTCGAGGATTGCTAGGGGAGTACTTCGAGGTTCCAAGTTGGGTCCTATGCTCTTTTTATTGGATGCTGTAGATTTTGATTTGTGTTCTGATAGTGTTCAAAATATTGCATATAGGCTGATGATTTTTTATTATTCGTTGGTAGTAATGAGGATGGTGTTGCAAAGATATGTAGAGATGCTTGTCATAATTATTTTTTAAATTTCTTGACTTGTCTTTTAATATCGTTAAAACAAATATTTTACAATTCCATAATTGGCAAAATTAATTAAACCTGTGTCATTAACTGTTGGTGCTGATATTTCGAATAGTAATAGGAACTTTAGGTTTTTGGGTGTTAATTTGAAAGTTTCAATGTAGCAAATTAATCTCGAAACATGTAAGTTTCGAAACATGCTTTAGAAAAACATCAATTACTTGCTGTTGCATTTGCGCAATGGTATATGCATGTGGAGCAACTTTACATTTGCTAAGAACGTTTTTATTTCTCAAAAAGAAATATTTAGAATGCCTGGAGTCAGTGATGAACACTCTTGCAGATTATTGTTTATGTAGAATATAAAATTCTATAGTCGTTGATATTCCCATGACAATCTTCTTTGAACCTTTGACAATAGAAGGTATTATTATTCTTAAAAGCAAATTTTTGTTTAAATACCACTTAAAATCTCTCAAATCTCAATTTTCACATCCACTTCAGACAACCTCTAAATGAGCCTCTCAAATGGTTTTACAATAAAATTAAGTCAGTCAACATTTCTTACATGCTCAACGACCTCCACTCTTTGAAAACGCAATATTCTTTTGATATAAGCATAGGGTGATCGAGTTTCAGCCTTTGTGGTTCTTAATGCACACCAAGAATAATACTAGATTAATTATTAATAACATTAATGAAAAATGAAAATCAAAACTACAGGTCTACCGAAAATATATCTCCACTTTCCCAGCCACCATTTTCACAAAATTTATTTTAGAATCTGGGGTCCTTCTAAGATCTCTCCTTTAATGATGTTTGTTCTTCAGCGAACAGCGGAACCTCCTCCCTCATGCGCTTCCTTAAAATACACACGCAGAGCGCCGAGATCAACCCCCATTCAATTTGCCGTACGCCGTCAGTAAAAGTATTTGCTTTAAGGGATCGTGAGCGAGTCAAGAATTTAACGATGTTTTGACAGTTAAATCGTATATATTCCGCTTTTGAAATTCTATTCCATTCTAAAGGACCACATTCCATTACTTCAAAATCCGGTTCGAGATGCAAGTTTTGCTGGTCTAATGATATCTTGTAAGTTGAAAATCAATTTTCAACGTTTCGCGGCAAATATTATCGCAAAAACATCCCCCTCCCCATTTAAGGGAGCACCTAAGTCGCGCAGATGAAGCAATCAGTTATTCCCCTGTTCCGAATTCGATTTATAATATTCATTATGCTGTCTTCTCTCGTAAATTGGCGTTTAAAGTACTACATCTCCCCGTCTTTCTTTTCTACCCTCCGTGCGCGGGGGTGTCGTCTTTGTCTGACACGAAAATCCATCGTTTAAACTTGGCAGACAGTCGTCTAGTTCATCGTTGCTTGTTAGAGGTTTTAGGTCCGCTTTACGGTTCTCAAAACGGGGTTGTAATTAATTTCACTGCGAGAAAGATTAAGGGGGTCTGTTGGTGCTTTAAAATAATTGCCGTAATAATTCTGTTGAACCGCCATCTATAATCTGTCTCTATACTTCGGTGTATTTACTATTATCATTGTTTAAATATATCTAGTTAGTCAACGTAATGCATTTTCGGAAAAATAAAGTATTGCTCAGGGAAGTGGTGCACTCTATCGGTGAATGTAAATTGATTTGAAAACGTGATAAATATAACAGGTATCTCGGTCAGAGTGAGAGATAGATTTCTGTGTTTTATCCATCTGCGGAAACGACGGAATCCGTATCGGTAATTTACTAGCATTGGCGAATTGTGTGGCCCGGGGGAAAAGGGAGGGTGAATGCATATGACGCTGTGATGACGCACCTCGCGATAATTCTCGTGTTTGGTTACATTAGAAGATTAGAATTCTGAGGTATTCTGTTATAAATATAAAGAAATTGAAAGTATATTGCAAGGCACGTTCTTGTTGACAAAACATTAATTGAACAATTTTCTAAATTGAGGTTTTTTTTCTTTTAAGAATAAAATATTTAAACTTAAAACAAAAATCACTGAAAACAGAAAAGTTAAATCTAAAAGGATGAAAATTTGCCGAGAAAAAAACATAAATTTACTTCTCAATTTTTATTTTCTTAATTTTTAAATTAATAAGTTGTTTTGTTAACTTAATTTACTTATATTATGATTATATAATATATCAGAAAATGTTTTGTTTATTAAGAAGAATAAGTATTTAGTTTGATAATATATAATCTGTAGTTCGATGGCCTTTTTATATTTAAAATTTTAATAAAACGGCGGTTTTTCATTCGAACGTATATAACGAAACCTCTCCTCCTCTCTCCTATTGCTATCTTCGCTTCTCTCGTGTATAGCGGTACTGTCGCTAACTTCAACTGGTCTAAAGGCGGAAAATTTATATAGTTTTTTATATAATGATAAAAATATGTAGTTTGGGGGTACAAATCGCCATTTATTTTTACATATATGCACCACTTTACTTATTAAAAACACCATACATGATGACGCATTCGCGCTCTTTCTCTTGAGCGGCTGAAAGTTACGAGATAACCTTGGGGGCAATCCGTATATACAAGGTTACATCGTAACTTTTCAGCCAATCAAGAGAAAGAGGCGCGAACGCGTCATCATGTATGCTGTTTTAATAGCTTTGTTGTTTTGTGTGCTTGGGAGCAGTATCTAACTGACATCATCAGAGTAACTTGAGAGCGTCTCAGAGTTGGATTTAAAGATGGTACAAACAAACGCGCTCGATTGCAATATAACCTTAATTTTATTATTTACTTATTGTCACAGCTATTATGAATAGGAAAAGTAAAAGTAATTTTTCAAATTAATGAATCTAGACTACAATAAAAATGCATCATATACTAGTATGTATGTACCTACCAAGTGAAGTTTTTAAAATATAATGATCGTTCTTTACATCATCACATTGGTATCATTATATTATCCATATCGTGCATATTTGATGCAGGTATAAATCGGATTACATTTACAAACGACAGTTTACAACACGGTGTTAGCGCGATTAGGTTTTGTTGCACACATTGCTCGTAATTGCTCGGACGTCGGATCGCGAGCAGAAAGAGGAACCTCTTTGTGATTTGGATTTGCTTGCTCTAAACAAACAAACACGCACAAATCATGCTCTAAAATACAAACAAACGCGTAAAATTCCATGGATCTGCTTAGATCAGACAAACAAACAAACCTAATAAGTAACGTGGTGCATATATGTAAATATAAATGGCGATTTGTACTCCCAAACTACATGTTTATTTTTATAATGGAAAACGAATTTCTACTATTATGCAATAGTAAACATAAGTAAATCAAATAAAAAATATTATATAAAATAACACAAACTTAGAACTACACACATATATAGAGCATAACATTAGATTAGAAACTAAAAAAAAGTAAAGTAAAATGGTTAAAAAAATAACGATTATATATTATCAAACTAAATATTTATTCTTCCTAATAAAACAAACATTTCAATGTAAACACGAGAATTATCGCGTGGCGCGTCATCACAGCGTCATCGCCTATCCACCCTCTCCTTTCCCCTGGCTTCAACTACAATCTGCCTACAACTTACGAGGTAACTATTGCAATTAAATAATATTTTACCGACACGTAAGAGAGCCATCTTGTATGTAGTAGCCTAACTATAAAGTTTATATTTAAATCGAGACGGACATCAACGGTGTGCTGCCATCTATCGCTTTTGTTCCAAAATGTTCAAAATCCGCTTAACTATTTTTCCATAAGGTTGACTAACTAGTATGTATATAAACAATGCTATTATTGATATGACCTTTTGAGCAATAAAATAAGACAGTATGGAAAAACAGTGTTGTGAATTATTGACTGGCTTAATTCCAGATTTTTTTAAGTTTAATATGTTGGCCACCCAGCTTTTGGTGTTCTGGGCTCGCTTTGTTTTCGCAGGTTTTTAACCTTGAGTAGAAAGTTGAACACCTTCCAGGCGTTACTTGCTACTAAAATTCTCTTCACCCATAATGTAATTGATCTAACTCAGTAGTTGATCTAATCGTTTATATCGTCACTCATAATTTACTTACTAACAGTCATCTATACTGAAGAAAAACTAGAAATAATACACAGCGACACCTAGTGGGAACGCGCAGAATTAGATAAGGTTTTTTTTTCTACTTGATAATGTAGGAATTTTCTCAGAAACGATTCCAATTTTATTTCTTGCTATGTCTCGGACTTATTGATGTTGGTGGTAATGTTGTTGAATGTTAAAAAATAATTAAATTGGACAAAAAAAAGTACCATGCAGCACCATGTTATGTTAATGACGGTTTAGATTATTACACGAGATTCCCAGAAATATTTTCAATTCATTTTTTTTTCTTCTTGGCATCAAACTTAAATTAATATAAAGCACGTAATAACTATTTGAATCTTGTACCTTCACTTTTATACTTCAAAATTAATATATTACGAACAGTTCTCGCAGATTACTACTTCTCGTACCGATAATAACTTATGCGTTCTTCAATCTTTACGTTCGTACGAGAGCGATAACTGCACGACTCGTAACAGAAATGCGGGCGCAAATTGGAGCTGCGATTGACAGGGAACATAATTCAAACGGAGTCTCGGGTATAATGAAAGTGCCATTATCAAATAGACTAGCGAATTACAAGGTGCTAGTTGTAAGGTACTCATTTCAGATTGTGAAGGTGTAATAAATAACTATTGGAAAGGTGTTATTCTATCGCGATCGTTCGAATGTCTTCGAGGGAAAGTCATATATATACAGTATGTTCCACTGAACTGACTTAATAGAATTTTTGGAAATTCTAGTGGTAATGTAATTTTGAAATTTGCAAAATTGTCATATTTAACTAAGGTCGACTTGAAGGAAATCTAGTCAGCTTAATTGCACTTCCGATGTACAGAGCAGTTCCTATACTCTGCTGGGTTTTCGGGCTGAAACTACATCATGGATCTTCTGGGTGACCCTTGGTCTACACTCACAAGGAACGTCTTCAGTGATGCTGCTACTGCTATTGATCTGAGACAAAAGACTCACACAGGAAGACAAGTTTATTTAGGGGTAACCATTACGAATCAGTGAAGGTTAAGTTTGGGTTGTTTGTGAAAGACCAGATACTTGCTGGTGTTGTGCAGGAGATAACCGTCTTCATTCTGGATTTGGTGATCTAGGATAGTTATTCTTGATTGAGGTATCGGTGGCATGAGATAGCCCTCTGATTAAGGAATTCGGTTCGGTTATGATAATAGCTCTTTGAACTAAGGAATCTATGACACCATTCTTCTGGGCAGAATATTGGTGTAAAATGGCATTTAGGTGCCGATCGAATTGATGTAGATTTCTGATAAACAGCATGATCTAAAGAACCATCAGAGTGACGATTCACTAGAGACAAGAGTACCGTCTGACTCGACTTCCATGGTGAATTTAATGGAATTGGGGAGTGTGAGGAAATTGATTAAGGAATCACGTCCATGCGGTCAGATTACGAAGGTGTCATCAACGTAGCTGAACCAGCATTTCTGGGAATAGGAGGTTAGGATTTGGTGTTCATTGCCTCTATAAAAAATGTTAGGAACAACAGGAAGAAGGGAAGAGAACCCATGGCTGCACCCATAGCTTCTTCGTAGTAATGGTCGCACGCGCAGGGCTATGCCGATGACATCATCATTCTTGTCTGCGGGAAGTTTAAGGGCGTGGTATCCGAAAGGATGCAGGTTGCGCGCTGGCTCGTAGAGAGGTGGTGTATAAGAGATGGTCTTAATGTCCGTTCCCATGGAGGAGGAAGCTTCCCAAACTCCAGTGTCTCACTATATTCGGCTCTAACATGCTCGTATCAGCCGAGGTCAAATATCTGGGTGTTGTTTTGGACGCCAAACAGCTGTGCAAATCACACCTACAATATGTGACGAATAAAGCCATAAGGAACTTCGGGGCCTGTAGAGATATGTTCGGTAAAACGTGGGCGCCAAAGCCTGCAATTGTACACAGGGTGTACACGAAAGTTATAATACCCTGTATAACTTACGCCTCCATAGTCTGATGGCATAAAGCAAAAATAAGCTATGCTATTAAGTCCAAAGGGTTGCTTGTTTGGGCATGACGGGAGCCATGTCTTCGACACTGACAGCTGATATTGGGACCATTCTTGGGCTTCCCCCGCTGCAGTTGGTGTTGTAGTCTGAAGCAACCCCCTACGGTTGCTGTTATAGGATATCTACTGTCAGTCCACTTAGGGTGTAAACGAAATATTTGGAGTTTTGAATAAAGGAATCACTTTTGCTAGTGTAAGGTTTGAAGATCTTGGATAGATTATATTTGGGGAAGTTTGTAGGTGGGATTGTTCATGATACTAACAATAGGACGCAAAGGAAGGTTGAATTTGTAAATTTTGGGTTGATTGTGGAGTGACTTTGTGTGTTGTGGTCTGAAGCAACCCCCTACGGTTGCTGTTATAGGATATCTACTGTCAGTCCACTTAGGGTGTAAACGAAATATTTGGAGTTTTGAATAAAGGAATACTTTTGCTAGTGTAAAGTTTGAAGATCTTGAATAGATTGTATTTGGGGAAGTTTGTAGGTGGGATTGATCATGATACTAACAATAGGACGTAAAGGAAGGTTGAATTTGTAAATTTTGGGTTGATTGTGGAGTGACTTTAGGTGCATTGGAATTGCTAGGTAGTAAGGATTTATAGAATTCGGGAGGAATTGATTTTTATGGATTTGATGAAGGAATGTTTAATACGTGATGTTGGGTCGCGTTTTAGGAGTTTATGTGAGTCATCTTGGAGTAAGGCTAAAATCTTCTGTTCATACCCTTTACCGTACTGTTTTCCTTATCAGTATTGAGGAGAGTACAAATATTTGAGGATTGGATTTCAGGTGTTCTAAGGGCAAGTATTTTGTAATAGTGTAGTTTTTTTTTTTTTTGGTTCACGGGGGGTTTTAGTGGGTAAGCAAGTAACATCAAAACAATTCTTCCCTTTCTTCTGTCTGAGCTTTCGTCATTTTATTGGTTATATTTTCAAACTTAAAGTTACGAAAGCTCGAACAGAAAAGACTTATTTTAATTTGACTGATTACCCATTAAAACCCCGTGAACTCTAGCTAAGTACAGGCGGTACTTCCATTTAACCTATAACCATTTTCATCGATCTAATTTTTCGCGTCATATGTGACTAACTTGCTTTAGAATTCGTACTCCTAAACGCAACCGTTCTTAAATTATTGACTAGCTGTGTCTACATCGTGTATACATATACAAGGTGTATCAGATTAAAAGATAAATATAATAATATGTAGCAGCTGTAATCATATACAATCAAAAAGTCTTAATGCACAAGGGGTCTATCTGTAAGCATTAACGAGAAAAAGAAATATTTTATAAATGCCGTGGGCTAGAGCCGCACCTGTGCCCAACCTAAATGCTGTCCCGAGTATACCCCCACATACCACTATCATTCAGCCATTACCGCTGTTAGTTTTGTGTGGATCGCCGCTTGGAGTGCAAGCCACTTCGAACATTTTATTTAAATTCTTCCCGTCTCGAAAAAAAAAAACGATCCGTTTCAGGACCATCATGATTTCATATAAAGAAAGTCGAAGCTTGATGCACCGGCAAAAGCGTGGGAATGTATAGATTCATTTTCGCGCGATATCATAGTAAAAAGGCGTGTTTGCAAATTTTCTGTATCTACATTTATTTCTGTGTAATTCGATTCAATTCATTTTGCGTTATATGATTAAATAAATCAAAAAAAAAAATAACTCAGATTCATGTGGTACCGTTTATTAACAACTAACTCTCGATTCGACAAAGCAAAAGAAAATATTTACGTTTTTTGTAACTACTGAAGTCGCATATCCGGTGAAACTCGAACGTCTTATCAGGATAAAAAATAATACTTTGTAGACTTACGTAGAATGTTCCTAACAAAAAAAGAATGTTTATTTTATAAAAAGAAGAAATTTAAAATGCCTCAGTTTTGCTATTTTTACAAGGGCCTTTATTTATTGAGAATGATGTTAAATGAACTTACCGCATACCATTAAGAATAGTACTAAATGAGTGCAATGCATTTATACATAATACCACGTTTAGCGGGTGCTTAACATGACGTTTCCTTTGCATCAGGCCCGGACTAAAGAATTTTGGCTCTAAATTTTACTTTTTTTTATTCTTTAATGATCGGTTTCGATGGGTTTGTGCTTTATATGTCGTGTAGTTAATACCCAAGCAAAATTTACTTTTTTACTTGATACACCCTGTATATTGCTTGCATCGCGTTGCAGCTTTGGTTTATTTTTAAAGATTCATTAAAATTTACCTCGACACTTTAATTCCTTGCCTAAATAAGCCGTCTCATTGTTCTTGCTCCAAAGAGAGGGGTCTATTTAGCGGCTGTAATTAGTCACCGTTAATCGATTGCCTCAATTACACCAGACCGTTACTGCTCGTCGTTGCTCGAAGGAGCAGCACGGGGTGTCGGTGTGGGCGTACGAGATACCGAAATAGTTGCCGCGCTTCGTTACACTTTGTAATAACTCTGAAAGGGCGCGCTGCTGCATCGTACGCCCGGTAATTGCATTCCTCCTTGTTTCCAATTTACGCCCGAACAACGCTATCTCGCCACTATCGCGCAACTCAATTAATTTTCTGCCTTCCCAGTATCGGGATTCTTCCAACTTTATACGAACTCCGCTGGGGTACAGTCAATAATAACAAATTACTTCAACTGCGGCGTATTTTCATAGACATTTTGCCTTTAAAGACGTCAAACTTTGATATTTATAACAATTATTGGTGATATACGTTGCATGCATATATACTAGGTGTACAAAAACTTCAATGAATTATCTTCCGTCTAGAACTCTAGAGAAACAATACATCATTTTGAGTCTAAAAGTTGATAGATGATACTATATTCCACTACATAGAAATAAGTTTGGGTTTAAAAAACAGATAAAAATGTGGTCACAGATGACAATCGGATTACCGGAACCTCGTCAGCATTTTGCGAGCATCGCACTCGCGAGAGAATTGAAGACGAGGTTTTGGCATTCAGGTTGTGATCTCTGAACACATCTTTATCTGTTTCTTAAACCTAACTTATTTGTATGTAGTAAAACTTTCCGTGGCATTATATTTATACAGGGTGTCCCATTACTTGCGAATAATATCTCATCAACGCATCTGAGAAGTTATATTATAAATGCCGCCCTTTCCGAGATATACGCAATTTTATATATTTTATACAGGCTGTATTGATACTTACGAACAACCTCTCATCAATAGAATCAAGACATTATTTCGAGACAAAAAGTTTATATAAGCACATATTCTAAATCACACTGTTTCTAAAATATATGCGCTACTTAGCATAATCTCCTATCAGCGCATCCAAAATGTTTGTTAGGTTTAAGAAGCGTATTGTAAATCTTACCATTTTTGGAATACATCAAATTTTATATGTTTGTTTATATACAGGGCGTGTCAGTACTTTTGAATAACTATGGAACCTATAGAACTTTATTTTGAGTGAAAAAGTTTATATAAACGTATTGCTATTTTAAGTTGCGTAGTTTTGGTGTTATGTTTACTCCGTCCGTTTGATTTCAATCTTCCGAGAATTTTCACAATAATTCTATTTTGTATAAATTTAGTTAAAAGAGTTTATTGTATGAATTACTTTTATGAACTAATTATGAAATTAATTAATTTAGTGTTAAGTTTTTTTTTTTAAATTAATTCCATGCATTTACTTGTCTATTGTTTGAATGTAGATTTAATGCGGATTCTATTGAATACTGGCGTATTGTTATACGACTGCCTTGTACGATTTGGAGTGTGGGATTTTTGTAAGAAAAACAATTGTAGAGTTTTTTTAAGGGGTTCCTTGTTCGACTATTGATGTGAGTAGACGTATTTTTGTATATCGTTGTTGCCATTTTGTAATTAATTTATTTATGTAATCATATAGCCAATCAAGGAATTCTTTTCGTAATAATTGTTAACGTATTGAAGTGTGCTCTTTATAGATATAGGATCAATTATTATTTTTTGTTTAGGAAGATAATTTTTAGTTTTTATTCTCTCATTATAGTTTAAAGAGTTAATTTTCAATTTATTCAATTTTGCTGTTTCATTTTTAATTATCTGTCACCTCATTTGGGTGAATAGAAGCTTTGTTCTTGCATTTAGTTTTTTTTTGTAATTTTCTAGTAATTGTCCACGCTTAGTTTATTTTAATTTGTTACCACGCGGGTTGAAATTGAAAGATTTTGGATTGTCTTCCTGAACAAACAAATCTTTTTCTTTGTATAGGAAATAGCATTTTTATTTTTATAAATAAATATGCTGTGTATTGATTGAATTAAATGAAAAAGCTAATTTTAATTTTCTTTTTTTTTTTAAATTCATTTTGCATTTTCATTTAATTCAATCAATACACAGCAGTATATTGTAAATTTAACTGCTTCTGGTATATGTGCAACATATAAGCTGTATACTTTGCTGTGTCTATGATATCTGATATTTTATATATTCATATACAAGGTGTGTCAATACTTATACGGACGACGTAATCTCCCGCGTCTATTTTGAGTCAAAAAAAATGATTTTAAGATGTATTGTAAATTTAACTGTTTTCTAGACACATATATGCAGTTTTATATATTTATATACAGGGTGTATCAATGCCTATGAATGATCTCTCGTTAATAGCACCAAGAAAGGTCATGTTAAGCAAAAAAGTTCATATAAGCAAATATTTTAAGCACCATCGTTTTCGAATTATGCACGTTTTTACATTTATACTATACAGGGTGTATCAATGCTTATGAATAATCTCTCGTCAATAGCACCAGAAGGTAACGTTAAGCAAAAAAGTTCATATAAGCAAATATTTTAAACACCATCGTTTTCGATTTATGCACATTTTTACATTTATACTATACAGGGTGTTTTAAAATCTGGAACTTATCCTTCGTCCATGCAGTCAGTAAGTGAATTACGTTAAAAAAGTCCATATAAACATATACCGTAATTGTTACCATTCTCGACATACGGACCCTTTTCATCTCTGAAACGTCAAACATAAAAGAAGACATTGGTTAGACGAATCCAATTCCCCGCTGTTCTTATCATCAGAAGCGCCCCGCCCACCGTTACGTAAACGTAGTAGCTCGAACCGCGGCAGAGGAAAATACAATTTCCATTCGCCAATAACAATAGTAATAAAAATAATTCGCCGTCCAGGACCGATCCGGACGTAAAGAGATCAAAAGAGAAGGAACGGGTGCTTTCTATTTTATTTTTATTTCGCTTTGCGTTCGACGTAACCTCAGACCACTTTGTCTGTCTATATATACGCCTGTCTACCTCTGTCAGCGAATATTTTAGATACTTTGGGAACGGCCGTAGAAGGGAGTTGATTGTCGTTTCGATTTTGTTCGACTTTTATATTAGCGGTTTTCGTATGTTTGAATCTAGATCGGAATGATATTGGACGCAAGCCAATATTTTATCAGATCGTATTATCTGAGAAATTTAATTTAAGAATTGCTGAAATTGAATATTCAATAAAACCACGGTTTTTACTAAAGCGTTACACATACCAACCAAATAAATGTCTATTTGTAATTTCGAATTAAAAACTATCCAAGCGTCTCGATGGCCATGTGCGCACATTAAACTCGAACAATTTGCTTTTGTTTCAGGTGCCTGGCAAACCGTGGACGCTGTCGCCTGATACCAACACCGGAGATCTAACCAAATTATGCAACCACAAGAGGAAACTGTTGACCATGAGCTCTCTCGGATGTAATCAAACCACGGACCCTTCTAAACTACCCAAAGGTAAGGGATTAAACTCGAACAATTTAATTGGGGAAATGTAAAATAAAAAAAAAATGGTCATTGTCTCACAAATTTTTATTTAAACTAATACAATGTAAATGCAAGTAGTTTCGAATGTGTACACTCATCTCAGGTCAGGCTAGAAGTCAAAGAGAAGAACAAAAAATAAAATAAGACAGTATGTACTACATACAGAAAAATGACTTCGTTTAGTAGATAAACAAATATACACACACAAAAAAAACCGAACAATTATATTTTTAAACTCATTGTTAAACAAATATGCACTATAATTTGATACAACGCACATTTAAAAAACAAATTATCCGTCAAAATTGATCCAAGTTCATGGGGTCCGACTTAACGAGGTTCCACTGTATATCGAATTCTAAAAAAAAACATCAAATTTTAGCTTGTTTGTCATAATAAATCTACACGCAGAAAAATGTTTGCAATTCCTAATTAAAATTCCAGCAAACAAAAAGAATAACATTATCAAAAATTGGAAGTTAAAATAACTATGTTTTTGCTAAATTTCAACATTTTTGGTAATTTTACTTCATATATCTTATTGGCATTTTATACAGGAATTGCAAAGGTTTTTTTTAGAGTGTGAACAGCTGTATATTTTTGAAATTAGGTACCCAAACTATGTTTATTGAAAACAAATAATAATATACAAGGTGTGCTATTTAAAAAATCATAAGTTTTGGTCCATAACTCGAGAATATTTGCACTTAGGAAAGAAAAAAAACTAACTACGCCACTGAATTTTACTTAAAAAAAAAAAACTTACTTTTTCACTAACTTTTATATAGCAACTAAGATATGAGGAGCATTTGAAAATTAAAAATTTTTAATTTTACCCTGTATCTCAAACATTAAGTGGACTAGGAAAATTCTGTTTGTAGCGTCTCTTGTTCGCCCAAAATGGGACAGCCTATATAGTTTCACTTAATCCTTTTGCTTTTTTTTTTTACTGCTATCTTTTTCTCTTTTCGAATTACCTTTTCCAAATCATTATCGTTTCGATTTTTTATCCACTTCATTTCTACATTTGTTTTGCCCCCCTAATAAACTTAATAATTTTGTTTCTGTAAGGTTGGTAATGCCTAAGCTTGTCAGGCCCCCTCCGAGTCAAATCTCCCTCCTAATCAACATTACGACCCCGGAAAAAACCTATTATCGTAGCTGACCAGAGTGAGAGTTGAACTCCGGACTCCGCACTGATAGCCAAGCGTGCAAGCCACTTGACTATCAGCCGGGCTAATAATGAATTAATTACTGTATTTCTGCTAATAACTGTAATAATTAAGAGGAATTTTTCCCAAACAAAATTTTCTCCTCACGCATTATTCGAACCTACGTACTCTATTTTACCGGACGAACGCTCTACCATTTGAGCTAGCGAGCAGTATGTAGGTTTATTGTTCAAATCGATATATGTCGATATCAGATCTTGAAAGGCAGGACGGCGAATATGCAAAGATAACAAGCTTTTTACAGTATGAAAATAATTAACGAATTAATGTATACAGGGTTGGGATAAAGTGTGGAACCATGCAAATAACTTTAAAACGGAGAGGGTGATGTTGATGAAACTTTGCAAATAAGTGTCACGAAATATAATACATTTAATTTCGATTTTGTTGTTGTGACTGTACTTCCGGTTTAACCGGAAGTTCTCTTTATTTTTTTTTTTGTTTAAATGGAACACCCTGTATATTTCTGCAAATTATAATAGACCTTGTTTTTGCGAATTCGACCATACTGGTTTTAGCACCATTATCTGTAAATAATGAAGAGATAGAACACTCCACATTTACTGAACAATTAATTTTATTTATCGTAAATTATTAACAAAATGGTACTCATCTTATAAACGAACTCATTTAAAATGTTCAAAATGCTCGCCGTTTTCCAAAACTTCTCTACGGATTAAATCACATTCGTCGACTATTCTTTGCCTCAACTCCTGCAAAGTAGGTGGTCGCCTAACGTAAACACGAGATTTGAGAAAATCCCACAGATGAAAATCTAATGGACTAAGGTCTGGAGAACGTGCAGGTCACTCTATGAATCCTCTACGTCCAATCTATCGATTTGGGAAAATAGCGTCCAAAAAGGTCCTAACTCGCCTATCATGAGGAGGCGCTCTATCCTGTTGAAACCAAAAACTTTGAGGCAACTCCATTGTGTTGAAGTGCAGGAATAATGTGGTTTCTCAGTAAATCCAAATACTTTTCCCCACTTAAGTTTCCTTCTATAAAAAATGGGCCTATAAGCCTGTTTTCAACAATTCCTATCTAGACATTCAACTTTTGAGGATGTTGTGTATGGGCTTCATGGATCCAGTGAGGATTATCAGTGGACCAGTACTTCGAATTATTGCGATTGACTGTTCCATTCAAACAGAAAGTTGCTTCGTCAGAAAATACCATATTACTTGCAAAATGTTCGTCTGCATTACAAATTTCCATCATTCTTTCGCAAAACTCCAGGCGTCGGTCAAAATCATCATCTGACAGTTCTTGAAGTAGGTGTATTTTATACAGATGGAACTTTTCTCTCTTCAACATTTTTCCTACAGAACGACGACTTATGCCATGGTTTAGTGCTAAAGTTGTAGTAGAAGTAGGTGATTCTTCTAATTCAATAGCAATGTTTGCGTTAGTTGCGGTCTGTGGTCTGCTTGTTTTTGGTGAATTTTTAACCGTTCCAGTTATACTAAAACGTTTTAGTGTTTTAGTAACAGCTGAACGTGTTATAGGAGTTCTTTCGGGATGCAAATCATTAAAAAGGTGACACACTTCTTTATGAGTTCTAACGCGATCGCCAAACCCGATCATCATTAAAATTTCAATACGCTCTCTTTCATTTGAACGCAACATTTTCATCCGTACAATTAGTAATTTGATGGACGTGAATTAAATAAACTTGACAGTTTGTCAACAGTTAGCTACTAGATGATAATACCTTTTGTTTGTTTGTTGCTGGGCAAAGCTTCGGGTTGTGACCGACATCTATGGACTTATTGTATCATCCCACTGACATTTTGCCGAACTAATTATCTTCCGTTATTTACAATAATGGTGCTAAAACCAGTATGGTCGAATTCGCAAAAACAAGGTCTATTATAATCTGCAAAAATATACAGGGTGTTCCATTTTAAATAAAAAAATAGACGGAACTTCCGGTTGAACCGGAAGTACAGTCACAAAAACAAAATCAATATCAGATGTATTATATTTCCTTAC
>RXPK01003800.1:0-16814 GCA_004143645.1 Protaetia brevitarsis
TTCAAAACAGGATATACCAATTTTCTACACATCGAAATATATCATATTTAATGGACAACTGTAATATTCAAGATGTTTTAAAATGAACGATAAAAACCTATCGTGGGTTCAACTTTATAAAGAAGTTCGGGGTTTTGCACAGCAGCGGCAAAAACTTATTGAACTGTTGGAGCTAGGATTGCTTTTAAAAAACATTTTTGAACATACACTAGGTTTTAGAAGTGGAATTAAAGAAGATTCGTACCAACAGTAGATATTGTGAAGTGGACGGTTTATTCAAAAACATACACAATACAAGCTGATTTCATTTTCGGTATTCACCTAAGTAAATTCATTTGTATTAGCATTAAATTGGATAAAGATCCTTTGTCAGCTTTTTCTTTCTTAACGTGATTTAGGTCACATTACTTCAAGGATTCTAATGCTGTAAACCAATATAATAAAGTATGGGAGATACATTGACGCATTGACCAGAGTGGAATGATGTACAACTCGTAGAGGAGGTATGATACTTGTTCCTATGTTAGATTTATGATTTGCATAAATTATGTTGACAATACCCAATGTCGGTGGAATCTCGAAAGATTTATATCTGTGTAGTACCCAGCTCATTGTCAGCATATGTGTATGTATGGATGTATAGTATATGACCTTCTTAGTTTTATTTTCTCTAGGGCGCGTTTATTAAAGATTACACGTACACATTGGCCGAGCAACTGGCTGGGAAGCAACCTTAGTGATCGCGCCTAGATCGAGTTAGTAAATATGTGCCTAGTATCCCAGTCAGTTGTTCGATCAATGTATATTTGATATTGTTCTTTTAAAATGTAGCAAATATAATGCAATCATAAACAACATAGTGGCAATACTAACAACTACCCAGTATTATAGTCTGTGCCATATAGATATAACTATTTGACTAACGATGTTTACCGGAGATTATCCACTATCTACTGCGGCAGGTACGAAAAATTGTGGTAATGAGGTAATGGACCGTATTAGGAGAAACACAGCAGATAATCCTAAATGTGTAGAATAATTAGAAGAGTGAAACTTCTGGGACTAAAGCAGGGACAATTATTAATACATCGAAATTAACGGGAGTGTCTTACGAAACAGTGTAAAAAATCGTTCAGAATGGTGTATTTAAAAGCAAAACAAGGAATTAACATGGGGCACTCGAAGAAAATTTAGTCAGTTTTTTTACTTATACAATTCTCGTTTTCTTTATTTGGCTTATATTCAGTTAATTTTTTGAAGGATTTTTTTTTGGTAGTATCTTTTTTAGTTGTGTAGTGATTGTAAATTTACCGATTTTTCGGTTATCGGTTTACCGGTAATTTTTTTTTTTGCATGTGTGACATTAATGGGGATACCCCAAGAAGATAGGGTTAGAAGTTAGGCTAGAATAATACATATATTGCACAATCTTGAGGTATAATATTAGAATGTTGTAATAAATATTTGTATTTAATTATTTTAAACAGCTGTTAGAAGTAAAAAAAATTATTTAAGGTTCAAATTTTAATGTTATTTTACAATAATATTGCATTAATGTCCTCTCGTAATGTGGTGTATAATTGCTATTAATTTAAATACGTGAAATGTTGTTCTTATATATTATTATTTTTAAATATTAAAAAATCAGACATTTACTTACTCTTTTAAAAACGATTTTAAACTTTTAAAAATCTTAAAAAGAGCATAAATCACATATGCTAACTCAACTTTGTTTGAGAGATAAATAAAATCCACACAAAAAACCATAAAATAAGAGAATTGAAATTGCACTTGTTGACAAAGGCAGGTAGGAAAAGTGGAGTGTTTTGCTTCCTACCGTTCTAGCAACAAATGAACATAATCTCGCTTTCTTTGCGTTGCTTTTCGTTATCCATCTCGTTTGAGACTTATTATCTTTTAATTTCTATACTACTTTTTTCAATTTTTTGCTTTTTTTGTTGAGAATTTTTTGATTCCTTCTCTTTCTGACTAACTCGGTGGAATGAAGGTTACACGTTTCTAATAAAAAAAAAAAAAAATGTCAGTTTCTTTTTTATATTCTCTATTATAGGACATTACAGCGTCTCTCAATCTCTAGAAAGTTTAAATTAAAATGAAACAAAAAACTTCTCCCATAAAATTAATAATTGGGTATATTGTTACTTACACTTACCCGTTTTTTTTTTATTTTCAATGTGCCTTTAGACCTTTTAAGATATTAAAATGTCTAAAGGCTGTGTTTATAAATATATAAACACAATATTCCGTATATAAAAATTTCTGGTGTGGCTTTTTTATTTACTGAACGTTCTTTGGTTAACCGGTGAACCGGTATACAATCCTTAGTTGCATTCATTCTTATTTTTACTTGATATGTAGGTATCAGTGTTGGGCAAGATAGGAGAAATGAATAAATTTCTGCAGCGACTAGACACACTCTGTCTATTCGCGCCTTGAGTGGGGAGCAGTGTTAACTAGGGATTTACTCGAGAGCGACAACCACGAGTACGTATAATCGCTGTAGAAATTTATTCACTTCCCCTAACCCGCCCAACACTGGTAGGTATGTATGCTCTCCTGTACTTGGGTCTATCACCTGTCGCTAAATAAAATACCATTATTATAATATATACAAGACGAGCACTTTTAACCGATAAGGTACAATTACAATTAGGATTGCACTAATCATGCAAGTTAATGCAAAACATGTATTTACCTTAAAAATGTAAGTACATATGTATGAATATAAATATATTCTAAAATAGTATATCACATGTTTTTATAATAGACGTTCAATATAATAATCTTCAGAGTGGTCAACTTTCGTCTGCGCGCCAGGTCAGTACTAAATTTCATATATGTGACTTAGCGTTTAACACAAGTATACAATACAGTGTCGGAAAAGAGGAAAATTATTTATTTATTTAGCTAAATATTATATATAAGCTCCTTACCTTATTTAAGTAGCAAAAATGGTATTGGGATTGCTGAAAAGTTTGTAGTTTTAAGTGTTTTTTTCTTAATCTTCATGAAAACCAACCGTGCTCGAAGGATTGGGTAAAAATTTTTTTCTTTGTGTTAGTGAATAAGTCAAATCGTTATATCTATGGACAAACTATACCATTACTTTACACTATATCATGTCTTCGTTTTTATAAAATTAGAAACAATATTTAAGGAAAAACGAATTAATTACTGCTTTAATTAAAATCATTACAAGAACGGATAAATAATAATATAAATGTGATGCAATAAAAATGCGACATTGCCCAAATCACTTACGTCGTTACAAAATTAAAGTCTCTGTCCGAAAAAATTCCCACAATTAGGGGTCATTAAGTGGAACAGAGCCGCCTCTAATTCTTCGATTACTATTTCGTTCTGAAACATTTCAGACATTCGACCCGAGGCATATGAAAAAAAGGAACACGAAGAAAGGCGACTAAAAACAGATTCCTACTGCATTCCTATGGCTGTTAGGGCGCGGTGAAAGTGGCGTGGTGTGAATGCCACCGTGAAATCCAACCCTCGATTCAGCTCATTGTGTGAAATTAAGCCCTACCCGTAATCAAATCTGTTACGTAAACGTGAGTCAGTCGGAATTTACTTTTTTTTTTGTTTTTAGTCTTTCAGACACTGTAAAGTAAATTTAATAAATCGATTGCGTGGAATTAGTAACTAGGAATTAATTAAAATTATATATTATTATATGAAACTTGAGTACACACACAAAATTTGCTCAGACTTAAATGTTTTATTCATTTTCTTTATTTCAAAACAATACAATTAACAAATATCTGCAAATATCTCCATTAGGTGAGTTCACTTACTAGATAAAAATATATATCAGATTGACAAAATTAATCCTGACATTTATTGATATCAAACAGGTCACTCGTCTTTCCTGTTTCCTATAAAGGCTGCGGAAAAAAAACCATGGACTCCAGCTCTATGGGATTTTATCTTACGAAAGGACCGTCCCACTTTTTTTCCGACAGAAGCATAAGCACTTGCTTCCTAAATAAAACCTCTGCGGTAAAGCTGAATCTTCATGAGCATCATGTGGAGCTGCTTAATATTAAAAAGTATATTGTTATTCTTACATTTTAATTTTCTCTTTCCCAAAATACAATTGAACACAAATTAATATAAATAATTTTAAATTATAAACGATCTAACTTTTTCAACAAACTTCTTTACTATCTATTTCTTTTTCTTTTTCCAATCCATAACATTCGGTTCTGCTTGCTGTATCTATGCCCCAAATAATAATTTCCTAACTTTCCTTTCGTGATGCCTCTGTACTTATCAGATTTCATTTTTTTTTATTACTTTGTATTGGCAACTTAGTTGCAAATTATAGAATTATTTTAACTAACATTTTCAAATTATTTCGAATTATGTTTTCAAAAATATACATTGTCTTTGTCCGGTAAACAAGGTAAAAAGTTTATTCCCAGCCATATATCTAAACAAAGAATCACTTAAAAATACCCATCTTTTGACTAGAAAAATCGTCATGGGACATTACAGGCTATTGTCTCCATATAGCAATCGTTGACATTTGACATTTTTACAATTAAACATTGATATGACATAAACCACATCTTTGTTTTAGGATTGCTGATTCTATATGCTTATGCAGATAATTCTATTTCATTGCTTATGTTACATTAATCACATATTAATTTCCTAATGATATTCAGTAATTGACGTAGAAAATTACTCCTTAACTTAAGAAACACGATGGCATCTTTTATCAAAGTAGTTTTACTGTACCATTTTACCCATTTAACCCACTTTAACACATTGCAGGGATAGTGTCCTGTAGGATGGCGCTCATTACATTATATATAAGCATGGTTGCAATATTTGCTCGTTGTAACTGATGCATACAGCACTATCTCACACATTATTCACGTCGTCTGTGCTAAAAATTAAAATTTGAAATTATTATGTCTCTAAATGTGCAAACTAGAAAAGACATACATTCCATATAAATCCATCCATAAAAAATAATGTTTTATATTTAATGAAAAGTTTATACAAAATATATTTGTATAGATTTAATAAAAGGTATCACTAAAAAATATTTCACATTCAAAATTATAGTTTTAGTAATAATAGTTTTAAAATTAGTTTAAATAAAATTAACCGAAATCCACATATATTTATAATGTCAACACAGTTGCTGCATTTTTAACATTAATGTAATACTTGCACTACAAATGAATGTCGCACCACTTGCACAAAAATAAACATTTTTAGAAAGAATAAAATATATATATATATGTACGTAAGCGATCAAACGAATACCATCATCAGTATCTTCAACTTACAATACAAACATGCATATTATGCTCGTCTTTAGGAAATAGCTAACTGTAAATGATTGGAACGAAAAGCTACATATCGCGTGCATAGAAGTGAAATGATATCAATTGTTAATTGTGAATATTATGCTGCTACTAGCTGCTTTAGGAAGAAACATACGATTTTTTTTCACTTACATTTTCAGAAATCAGATAAAGCGTGAACACAAAGTTCATATCTTTGATTTATATCACTTTCCCTGTATACAGACAATATGCAAGTTCATCCTCACTTTCCCTTCAACCTCCAACTTCTTCTATATTCATACATATAAAAATTGGCTCCACTTGAAAATCGAAAAATATACCATCTAGTCCGTCATTCTATAATTTTTTTTTAAGTTTACTGTATATAAAAAGTTTTTCTAACATTATTGACCAATTAATATACTTTGCTGCTCAAATCGCTAAAGAGGTCGTCTATACCTGTAAACATTAATACTCAATAAAATTACTACAAAGGAGCGTCGTATAATTCGTAAGTTGAAAACATTAACGTCAGCTGTAAATAAATGCCGTTAGTAGTTCATATATGTAGGACACTAGACAATCTAATATCTATATTTCATACAGATAGAATGATAACTCTATTCTACAACTGCAATCACATTTAACGGGCTGTTACTAATGTAGACTAAATGTATATTTTGTAGTTTTTAATTTTTTTGACTATTCTTATATAGATTCTTGATTTAGTAATTGTAAATATTTTGATTTTTTTAATAATTATACGTTTTTTTTTTTCAATCAGAAAACGTGTCTTCTGTTACGCGTCCACCAACTTCCTCCCTTGTAAGATCCCGTAATTTCTTAGTTTATTGCGACGTAGGGGTTTAACTATAGTGGCGCCCCCTTTACCATCTTTTGAACCACCCCGTCTCCACTGGAGCTGGCAGGGTTAAACCAGGGGAGTTTGGTTTGCGGTGGCGTGGAAGCCGATTTATTTTGGGTTTATTTTGCGGTAAAAGCGTCACAGTAATTTTAAAATTCGATATTCTTCGGAACTACAGTTCTGGACTTTTGTTGGAACATACTATTTTGGACTTCTATGGAAAATGACATCAATACAAATATTGCGTTCCGGGTATCCATATTTTAGGTACTGTAAGTACACGCGTAATCTAATGTAACACCATTTTTATACAGCCATCCATAACATGTATAAACACTTTTTTTTTAGTCCTAGATACAAACAAATGGGAAGTCATAGGCAATGAAACAAATGTTGTCACACAAAAAATCTTGCAAAACATCCGACTGTATTGCGAATAATAATCGCGCTAAGAATTGATCTTTTCGGATAATTTACTACAAATAAATCACATATAACTTCTACTAGTACGGACGTATATTTCATTTTTTATAAATATACTGACTGCGATCAAAACTTACTAACCGTTATAAATTTTTCATATTCTGACATCCAGTGTATTTCTTGACTTTGTTAACTAATAGAGAATATATTTTTCATCCTCCTTTTATCATATTACGGCAATCGACAGGTCGAAAGTGAGCTCTTGGTATGTATGAAGCGCATGCTGCTGTTCGTACTCGATGTGGCTTCTGCGATATTTGCTACGCTTTGCGTTTAGTTCACAGTTCAGATTTTCAAAATGTTGTACGTTATTGTGATGTCATTTATTCGTATTTGTAAACAATTATGAACCCTTATGTTTACTTTTATATTGTTTCTACAATGTTATTGACTTACACCAGCAGTAAGTACCTATAATCATCGTTTTAGTTTTTTTTGCTTTAAAACATCTGTATTCTTTTTAGTGTTGACTTGTATAATTGAAAACTTTTTTTTACTGAAGAAGCCTATTATACTAGTCGAAACGTATAATTAATGACATGTGGAAAAAATATGCTATTTCACTATTATAAATTAATTAAAGAATCAAGCCACAATATCCACTACAACCGCATATTTGTTAATAAAATTACTGGTAAGTTTTATAACATTTCAATATTTTTTCGATTTTTTAAACTTCTTGTATTACTTTCATTTGTTACTATTTTATTTTTATATAATTCGATGGAAAGACGAAAATTCAATTCGACTCAACGATTCAACCTTTTCCTTTTTACACCTCGAAGAGCATTAATCGGCATAATCGTAGTCAATTCGTAACCGCCGAGTTGCAATAAATAGCGGGAGGCATCGACAGCGCGAGGCATTCGCGCATTCAACAGTGAATAATGTCAGTCCTTGACTGTCTACGACCGACAGATTCGATTTCACGCCCGTAGGTGCACGCGAAATATCTCCGGGGTAAGGAACTCACAATCAGTCGGCGGCCGTCGGCTAGGTTTCCAATTAATAAATAGATCGCGCGGATACTTCCCGGCGCGCACTCCATTGTCGATATTATGGGCTTACCTACAGAGTTGGCGACGATCGGCTCGCTGGAGTCTGGTTCATCGACGTTTATGGTTCGTTTGACCGTTTTCTTTGTTTAGGTGTGAATGCTCCTCCTTTTCAGAAGTATAGTGCACGACTTTTGATAATATATTAAGCCTCATCCACATCTACATATAGATATAAGGTGATTCACGGAACCCATCCATTTAGACTACTTTCCAAATTATAAAGATCCGCGAAGAGGCGACATGATCTCCCACTTAGATTAAGAATATGAATTTATTTTTTTTTTACATTAAGGCGGACTAGTATTTGCTCTCAGAGCAAAGTTTTCGTGTTTTCCTTGCTCATACACTGAAAGAACAGTTAACTTCACACAACTAATTTTTACTAAATGCATGTTAATATCTGTCGAAATAACCTTTTTAGTTTCTTTCAATGTAGATGAATACTGAGAGATCTATAAAGTCGCTCCACGGGCGCAATATTATCAATACCACCGTCACTAGTTTCGCAATAGTAATTAGGTACTACTTAATTAAAATAGGGACCAATGACATGTTAGGAACAATGAGATAATTAGAGTAGGTAGCCCCATGTAGTACCCTTGGGTGGAGCATGGGATTTAGGGATGTTTTTCTTCTTGTACCGTTTTAATTTATTAATAAATGGTGGAATCTATCCATTAAAAGTTTTTTAATTTGCAAGGATACTTCGATTTTGAAACTTTTTGAAAAAATCTATTTAGAAAAAATAATTTGGTGTATATCGCACTTCCGATTACATCGAAAACCAACTTTGATATTATAAATAGAATTCTATATCTTTTTGTGCATTTTCAGGTTTTGCTAAACATTTTAAAGCCAGTTTTGTAAAATATTGAAGACGTATAACGGCTATACAATAAAAGATAGAAAGTTCTTATTTGGACTATGTAGGGCATGGGTCCTCTACTATTCAACCAAGGATTAAAAAGTAAAGAAAATTATACAGGCTGTCCCACAACCTAGAGGATTGATGACTTCTCAATTCTAAAAGTTTTTTAGACCATGTGATATAGAATTGTATTCTCTATCGACAAGCTGTCGGTGTTCTTATACCAATCTCTATCGCTTCTTTTAGGATTAGTGATTTTCAGAAAATGCAGTTTTAAATTAGTACTTTCTTGGAAAATTGGCACGCAGTGAGCTGTGGCGACTGTGGAGCATTACTAAACAACATCAATCTATTCATTGTATCCTTAAATGATGTTTTGATTGGAAAATTGAATAAAAGCTCTAATCAACTGTTCTAATCAATCATTTTTATTGTGGGTACGAACCTGGGCTCCTTGTAGTGTGAATGAGCAGTTCGGGCTTCCGCAAACTGTTCGCCAATTCCAGATTTGAATCCAAAACTTGTGCACATCAAGATGAACAAATGTTGCCTCGATGTTGTTCGTAAACCCGTGCACACATTCGGGCAGGTATTAAGGTTGAGACAAAAAGCTGTTGATAGCTGTCTTCGGAGCTCGTGTATATTTTTTTAACATAAAGCCGCGTTCAGACCGACGGCCGAACCCCAACGCCAACGCCAATGGCAAATGGGAGCGAGGATTTGGTCTTGCCCTTCCACACCAAGATTCAAACGCGAGTTCGACAGAGTTGGAGGCGGTTAGGTGATAAAACTGTCGAGCAGCGAAGATAATGATTTAATAATTGCGAGTGCGGGAATAATAGAGCTTTTAAAGATAGAAACAGGTATAGCGGAAGTCACTTAGTCGCGGAATTTGAATTGAAGACTGTGGAAATTTTTGAAATTTCTGCAGAATGACACCAGAACTATTTGATGTCCTGTGTAATTTACTAAAACCAAAAATTTCGAAACGTAATACAAATTATGAAGCAAAGCAACTAAAGAAAGATTCACAGTAAACACTGCGTTTTTCGAGCAACTCAAACGCCAGTTTCTCATACATATTCAAAATATCAAAACAACCTATATTTTACATTGTTCCCGAAGTTTGTGCTGCTACACTTGAAATATTTGATGAATCCATTCAGGTGAATAGGGATATTATATAACTGCTTAAAATATAACAAATAAATGAAGAGAAAAAAATGGTGACAACAACCAAAGCTACCTGCGTTTTTTATTTTTAATTATTAAAATACTAGTTTTCAATTAAGTTGATAATAAACTTGAACGATATAAATCATCTGAACCCATTTCGTAATCATTCACGTTGGTAAGAGGTCAGCAGACTCTCTACTTTCCTTTTTATTTCACCTTCATCACGGCCGAACCTACCCCAGTGACCAACTATATTTATTTCATATTTTATAAATATTTAAAAAATATTAAATCTTTCTTGAATATTAGTTACATTAATATAATAAGCATAAAATATATTATAGAAAATATATTAGGAAAACATTTAAAAAACATATATGTTATGTAGCATTAATAATATTTTATTGCAAATGTTTTCTAAATATATTTTTCATAACTCTGCAAGAATATTTTGCTTTGTATTTCTGTAAATATTTATTTCATATAAAAAAAAGTTTGAATTTTTGCTTTTGTACATTTGGTGCGTAGGACGAATAATATGAAATGGGTAAAATATGCATACATATTAAGTAGGTATGTGCCTATTTAAAATGATAGTTTAAAGATTACATTAGATAATATATATCTAATATAATTTAATTAGTATCTAAGTTGTAACTTTTCTATTAATATATCTGCGTTAGAAAAAATATAGCGCTTACATTAATTTTAAAATATGGAATAAATATTTTAATTGAATATTTTATCTATATTTACAAAAAAAATATGAAAAATATATTCAAAAACCTCTCACGAAAAATTTTTTATAAAATATATTTTTATAAATATCTATGTAATATTTCTGGCTGTTTCGGGTACCTTTTTCCAAACATCGATTTTTTTCTTGGTTAATTTGCAGGGTCTCCCAATACGGGATTCTCCCGATACCGCTCTTTTAATTGTAAACATAATTCTTAAGTTAGCAGAAGCAGGTTATAGCTGCTAACGTAAAGAAGCAGTTTTATACATCACTATAAATTACTCCACACATTTGAAAATTCCCGGCAACAGCTTTACAAGATGATAGCTCGGCTTGAGGGTCATTGAAAACGAACCACAAAAGAACAAAGGATTTTGTGAGATCGTCCTTACTGATGTTAATATACTCTGCTACGACTGTCGCCACGACAATCAGGTACATGATTCTTTAGAACTTTACTCTATACTTAACACATATCCTCAACAAGTCTCTGAGCTGCTTCAAGCACCTATACATATTGGATAATCTGTAAGATAACATCCCTTCTATAATAACACCTTGCGGTCACAGTGAACGGGAGGATCAATCCAAATAAGGAGGACTGCAAAGAAGAGCAAAGCAAAAAAGAATGGTATAAGTAAGTGAAATAAAAACACTAACAAGGATTATAGGACTGAAACTAGAAGACAGGGTACCCAAATGACATAATTATAATAATATTCGGGGTATAATTGGTTGAAAAAAAATTAAAAAAATAATTCTGAGCAAGTTTATACATACGTACAGAATGTACATAAAACTAACCAAAAAAGTGTGTAAAATGAGGAAAATTAAAAAAGAAACAACGGGTCGAATGACAATGAACGATGGATTGGCAAGAAAATAGAAGTGAATGCAGAAGATCCGAGAATTATACAAAAGACAGAAAGTAAACAGAAAATTGAAAAAAAAGATGTTTATGAAACCATAACTCAATGCAATTTGCTAAATAAATATTGATAATGATTATTTTAGTGGGACTGCATGCTTATATCACGCACAGATCGAGTAAATAGTTGTCAATCTGTATGAATTTAATCAAAAATTTGCAATAATATCTATCCATATACAAAATATAATCATTTACCATTGTTTATAGATATTGATGAGCAAAATTCTAAAGCTTACGATATTTCGAAACAGTGAAATTTCCCACACAGCTTATAGGTACTCGCTGAATCATCACTAAAACCGTACTAGATATACAATATTTAGTTCAGTTTAATTTAAGCCAATTCAGTACATAGTCGTAAATTTTTTAAAGCCCTTCCCAACAATCAAAAGTGGTCTATATTCCCTTGGGTTTTCTGAACGGTTATTGCGACTCAGTTCACAACGGACAGTTATTAAATGTAATGGTAAAAGTGTGTCAATGAAGCCTCTTTCTTTAAAGCATTAATTTATATTGTTGTAAAAAGCGATTCCAAAAGTTGTCATCCGCAAACCTACATACTGTAGGTTTACAAACACAATCCATAAAATTAGCAAGCCAAAAGTAAAAAAAAAACATTAAAGCTAATTCTCATTATGTGTTTTATTTGTATGACGCAAGCTTTTTGTTTGCTGTGCGTATTGACCGTGTTAGATTCATGACTCACTATGCTTTTAAAATGCCGCTTAAATAGACTCCGTACGGTAGTTTAGGTAATTTTATTAAAAATCTGCAGTGAAATCTGGAACTTTTTTGTACAAGTAATTACTGTCAACTTTTATTATCTTAGATGATGCGGTATTAAGGAATAGGGAATCAAATCATATCCTGCAACTGACTTTGTTTTTAACCCTCCAGTACCCGGTTGAAATTTTATGACCAAGTACCCGTTTCGGTCTTTGGGACCGAATTAAAACTATTATTCTTCCTGTTGATAAATTGTTAGTAAAATAAAGGATATGACATACTTAACTTAGTTAGCTGTATTTATTTAAAGAATAACACGCATATAAATTTACAACAACAAATTTAATTAGATGTAAATGTTAACAGACTCTGCAAAACATTATATGCAACCATCGCTGGTGATCTGATAAACTCAACATATGTAGCTCATGAAACAAGAAATGTAATATATTATTGATATTATTTGAAGTTGTGGTAACACGAATCGCATACAACGGTAATGTGTTCCAAACACATACATTTTTTACATTTGCGACAGAAGTAACGAGTTTTTCGGTTTTTCTTACTATCGCAGTAGCAACATCTTCCCTTTTCGGGCATGGTTCTGTATTTTCAGGATTACTGCGTCTTCTATGTCACATATTCACGAATGCGAAGTTTCATTGGCCGAGGAAGTCTGTAAAGTTGAACGCTGAAGTAAATGGGGACGTACCATTTCCATTGCAAGTTGTTTGAGAAATTGTCTGCGTAGCATTGAACTGTTAGAATTATTTGACATATATACCACGTAGGAATTAATTGCCGCAACGTTTAGACTGGAATAAAAGACCACTATTGGCCATCTTTGAGTACTTCGGGCACAATTATATGTAGAGCACAGCTGGTCAACCATGTCAACTCCGCCTTTCGTATGATTGTACATTACTATTATTTCCGGTTTATCTGTTTCCGGTCCATAGTATCATCGTGATGCATATTAGATACTAATATGACATTCTTGTTCTTTTTAGGTATGTATGATACTAATGTACAGTCTTTGGTAAAACCAAACATACTTGTCTTAGCCGGACGTTTTACTGGATTCGAAAACTCTTTCGGTAGTTCGACTTTATTCTTTCTTACCATGCCGACAGTTGTAAGTTTTTTATCTAATAGTTTGTTTACTAAACTCATACTGGTAAACCAGTTATCTAACGTTAAGTTACGACCTGTATTATATATAGGTTCGCAAAGCCTCATTACGATGTCAGCAGGAGCATTGCTTGTTTGAAATGGCCATATTCGTTGTTTTCCTACATATATATTCGAGGTTAGGCAGTATAGTACGTTTTTGCATCCGATAAAGGCAAAAATCTTTGATTCCATACTTATTCGGCTTTGATGGTATGTATTGTCGAAAGCCGCAACGACCGCGAAATGCCTCCAGCTTCTCAATCTACCGTCACAATTCGGACAAATGTAGCCAATTTGCAGTTGTCGACAAATTTGTTGAAAAATTCTCTAATCGGAGATAATTTATCTAGTTCTTTCACTCTGGGCGCGAGTTGTTTTTATCATCGAACCGTAAACGCACTAAGAAGAAGCGAAATCAATTCCAGTGACATCGTCAGACGGAATATTTCGACACTCGACCCATCAGTTGCCCATAGCTCGGTAGTATTCAGGTAGTTAGCTTTCAAAATGCCAGCGTAGTACAATAACCCTAATAGAGCTACAATTTCTAGTTTGTCAGTGGACCTAGCGTCGCTTGAACGTGAATAATTTTTGGCTATTGACGCTATAAACTTGTTCGTATTTTCTACGAGCAGATCTAGCATTTCATCGTTGATAAAATATCTCCATATATCTAGTGGTTCTTTTAGTGATTGTGTAGGTAATTTGATATAGTAAACCGGTCACTTTATTTTCTGATCTTTACCCTGACATTTTTCTTGGAACAGTTTTGACCATTTACATAATGCCATCCTACCGTAAAAAGTCTCCAGTCATTTCTCTCTTCAATGTCATCGTCTTCATGATCAGAAATTTCTTGTTCACTCTCTGAATCAGTTTGCCTCTCTTCCTAAAATATCTTCTTCGAATCCGAAACACAATCGCTCAATTCTGGTTCATTATCATAGTCTCTAATCGTTTAGGACTTCTTGCATTAGTTTTTCAAGACTCGCTTGTTCTCTTTCATAATACCATGACTAAAATCAACAACAAATCAAGCCTACTTGAATGTTATTTGTATATTACACTACTACATGCAACGCAGAAGAGCGTATTTACCTTCAAAACAGTATTTCTCCTTTGTCCTTCTCCCAGTTGATTTTAAGATAACGTAAGTGCCCGTTTCGGTCTCACGGACCGAAAATGTGTCTATAATATAAACAACTTCACAAATCTAGATTCAGGTGGCATACCTGAAGCCAAATACGTCAATTGAGAAATAACATAAGAAGCGAAAGATGGTGTGCAGTAGCTGCTTAAAAAGTATATTTAAAACTCGGTCGGTCTCATTAGACGGCGACGGGTACTGGAGGGTTTAAAGATAGTAATTACCTATTAATAACGTTCTTTCTTCACTAAAGGAATTAATTTGAAGTGTATTTACATTGTAATGTTTTTCTTGTGGCAGGTATTCAACGATTCACTTTGAATGAGTTCAGAGAAATGCATACGAAACGCTTGTAGAATGTTCTGTGGATCAATTTCGTATTGAAGTTGTTATATTGTATTCTCATTACCTTCTAACTTGAATGGTTATTTTGCTTGCTATCATATTCCATCATTATCCGCCGGTGCAATAACGTGAAAAAAAACGTTTCATTACATGATAAGTTATGCAATCTTGGTTTGGGGTAATTACTGCCACATGGCCAGATATTTTGTGTACCAAACAAGGAGGCATAAGCTATTATCCGGTTTGATTATATTAAAGGGAATATAGAAAAATCTCTTAAGCCTTTGGGGATCCTAAACTACCCCATCAGGGTATTGCCCTGGAGTGTTTACTTTGTACACTTATCCAAGACTTATTCCCTCACTAACATCTCATTATTATCAATTAAACAGCCATTAACAACATAAAACCGAACGTTTTAAGACTTTACACAAGCAGAGACGGTACAAATTACCATGCAATTAAGTTCTACAATGCATTGCCTAATTAAGCGCAAAATTTGCCTACCTCTTTATTTAAGAATATTATTAAGAAATATTTAATATTCAAAGCATTTTACTCTGCAAAGAATTTCTTCTTACAAAATAATTCTCAGGAGTTCTCACTCTAACTAGAAGAATCTATATAGAATTTTCAATAATTGTTATAATATTATTAGAAAGTTTTCAGATTAGTGATATGTATAGAATTAGTAATAATATATAAATAAGTGTTCTTTCCAATCATTTATTTTTAAATTCACTGTCTGGACAGTACAATAAACTGGAATTATTACCAATTCCCGTTTATTGTTATGTTTAATTAATTTTCTAATTTTTTTTACGTACGTGTTCTATAATAAAGCTGACTTAGCATTTTTTTCGTTTGTTCTTAATTAATTTTGTTTGTTCTTATCAATATTTTACAATCAAATCTTATTATTCAATATTTGTATTTGTCATTATTATTATTGTTTTATATGGTTATTATTATTGCTATTGTAATTCCTTAACTTTTCATCATGTTTATATATTTTGTTGCTTGTGTAACACTGTGTGTACTACAATGCATCTAACTAATAATAATTGATGTGTCTCCATTCCCACTTTCTCTAAAGTTTATTCACTATAGATTTTGTTCTTACAACTATAATAAATATGGTTTTATAGTGATGATTACCCGCAGCAAATTGCATTTGTAGCAGCTAACAACCGTTAGCAAGTTGTAGCAGCTATTCATTATCAAAAGAACCTATCTTGTAGCAGTTTCTGATACAGTAGACAAGTGCGAATGTTGTGAAACATACATGTATATTCGTACAATAGGAGTGTATAAAAGGTAGTGATGTTAAACTGCTTCTTAACGTTAGCAGCTTCAACCTGCTTCTGTAAATTCTTAAATATGTCTAGAAGTTCGTACGTCGGTGTGGATCGGAGTGCCGCTCTCGGCATGTAAAATTTGTCATATAGAGGTATTTAGATCGTCTTGATGTTTGGGAGGCCGTGGTGCAGGAGGATTAATTTTTTTCAATGAATAATTAATTATTTTTTATAACACCGGTGAGGAATGGAGGTAATAACAATTTAATGAGTAATTGATTTATTTGATAAATTATTAATTTTTCATTTGTGTTGTAATTAGGGCTTAATAAAAAAAATTTATGTGACATTAATTTGAAAAATTTAGTAAGTTGCAAATGGATATTGAATGAATAGCTTTTCTTATATAAATCACGTTGATATTATTATAATAATTGGACTAAACTATTGCAATATAATGTTGGTTGTATTTTAATTCCAGCCCTGAACTTTGGTGTGTAACGACAGGCCTAACAATAATTTGTGTGATGGTGTTGGCATAGGTATTAGGTATATGATTTTGGGGGAGGTAATAATACAAGACACAAATTTAAATACCTAAAGGGGTATATTTATTTGATATTGGTACGGGGGTTTTCTTATCTGACAAATTTGGGGTGGTTAGCC